>CAXIUT010000269.1:0-34142 GCA_964035545.1 Bugula neritina | reverse complement strand
CCCAACCCAACCCCAACCCCACCCCCAACCCCAACCCCAACCCCAACCCCAACCCCAACCCCAACCCCAACCCCAACCCCAACCCCAACCCCTGATATTTATGGTGTTTTATAAATAAATATTAATTTGATCGATTATATGATATCTTTTATTTAATTCATTTGTGATCATGTTGTTATCTTTGTCTTATAGGTCATATTTTATTTATATTTTATTTTAATCCCTTTTCAACAATGGATATTAATTCTGATTAAATTACAACTTATTAATAACAAAATTAAAACGGCAAGATGGGTTTTCTTTCTAATCTCAAGGAGGTTATCTTCAAACTAGATTTTTTCTATACTGCAGAAGTGCTTAGATACAAGTAATAGCCTGAGTATAGAAACCATTTTTGGTGGTATACTATCCATTACTATCATTGTTGGATTGCTGGTGACGTTCTATAGCAAAGTTATTGATACATTTGATAAAGTTATCATTAATTCTGCTTTCTCATCTACGAGTTTTGATGATCCTCAGGCTTATACTATGTCGACTAGACCTGGTAAAAAATTTATGTTTGGAGTTTAGCTATGGCATTTCGATCTCACCAATGGAACTAGATATTTCGATGTCTATGCCGATCATGTGTTCTTAGATACTGGAGATTGGAATTACTAAAAAACGAAATCGATAAAACTCGAGCCATGTACTAGATAGCATTGGGCATAATATCCAGTTGTCGCCAATGATTACTAGCGTCTGAAGGTGAACACATGGTTGTGTCTACCTTTGAACCAAGATTACTAAATCAATGGTAAATATTCATCGGTTACGTCTAAGAGTATAGAGGTGAGTATATATAGTTGCACTAATGAGTCGTAGCCTGATCGACCTTGTGCTTCCAGCAGTAGGTTGAAGATATATTTAAGCAGGAGGTTATTTTTTACTATACTATATATTTTATCAATCCTTTGTTGAATCCTGATAGTAATGAGTATTTGAGTTATTATCTTGAGGATAGTAATTATGCTATGTTTCTAGAACGGATGGGTAGGAATGTCAAATCATGATGTAGGATTTCAAAATTATCACTGACTAAAGTATAATTCCATTTGCCTAATAAAAAATCTAATAAGGTGGTATTGTAACTAAAAATTGTATTAAAAATAGGTATACTGTCGACCCCACGCATTCATAAATCTTATACACTACATTTTTTATTTACAAATCGCCGATATCTAGAACAATTGAGCGTTCTTTTCAGAAAATCGATTAGATATTGTCATACATTGGGGGTCTGTTTGGAACGATAGCGATTATACTATTTATGGTTAATATATATAACCAGTTATTCTTTTGAGATGGCGATGGGCGGGTATCTCTTTAATCTAATAATGATGATTAGGGTAGACAACTTAAAAAATATAACTTTTTCTATTATATGTGGCATCTTTTGTATATGTTATTGCATCTGTTCAAAAAGAATTGTGATATGCCGACTGGGAAGTTGTACTATGATTGTCGAGATGAGATGCTTAGGCAACTTGATATACTCTATCTGTTTAAAAGAATCAGTTTCTTGGAGAGAGCTATAGGTACTTTATTGAGTGATAGGCAAATTAAGGCGATACATTTGTTTGAGAGGGATACTTTGGATAAAGCTAAATAGAATAGAAAAACTTATAAAAATACTTAAGAGGTGTTTTTGCATAAGTTGAAAAAGATGAAGGAGGATCCAGAGGGTTGCAAGTAGAAATAAATCAAAGAGGAGTCAGATAAGCATCAAATATCGAACATTATGATGGGAAATGATAATATGACTGGTCAAAGAAATAACAATATAAAAGCTTCAGGTTATTTGAGTGAAAGTATGAGACATATTGATATTGAAGAGTATCATTAGCCTACGAGTGATAGTTAGTCTGAGGAAGACGATGTTGAGGGATATAATGCAGTCTTTGACGTCAATCAAGATAGAGAGTTAGAGTTCTTCTGTGAGTAAAAAGATATGGAGCAGGCTGCTGAGAGAATTAAGAGGATAGTCAATCAGACTAGCTAGCAAAGTCCTAAAAGAGGTATGTTTCCTCCTTTGGTTAAGACCAATAGTGAGGTTTTCTACAATTTGGAAGATGATAGTTTCTAGATGAAAAATACTTTTGGATAAAGCTGAGGTGAAGGCAAGGAGACGAATCAAGTAGAGTCGGTTGGGCTAGAGAAAGAAAGATAACGGTTGGATGGAGGGCTAAGGCGAGATAAAGAACATGAGCATTCTATATCTTTGGAAAACGACCTATAAGATTTTATGGAGGGGGGCAATAAATACAGATAGCAAGAGAGAGTGATGATCCAATGATTTATCTATCTATTATTCGAATTTGTAAACAATGATTGAAATAGATAGTGTGTTAACATTTGATAATGAAGATGTAGATGTATAGATGCTGATAATCATTTTTTCTTTTCAGTGGTGTTGAGATCAAGACTCATGATTTTGAGAGACAATCCTTTCTAATAGAGTTGGTTGGTCTTCTAGCATTCTGGTTTACTAATCATATGGCTGAGGTTGCTCTTATTCCATTTCTAGTCATGACTTTACCCCCAAAACTGTTTGGTCTCCTTAAGCGATTTCTTTAAATTCTTCTAATACTCGGTATTATTGAGTTAGTTCGCGAAGTTGTTGGTATAGTTGTATTTCATATTTCTGTTGTTGATTTGGATGTGGCAGGGCCCGATGCTAATGTCCATGTTTTTGCCTAATTCAGTCAAATCGCAAACTCCTCTTGCAAACACGTTGAGAATTGATTCGGCGACGTCTTTGTCTAGTTCGCATGAAGCGGCGATGGGGACGGGGTTGCAGTAGATCATGTTGAAACCTTTCTGGTAGATGGAGTGTTGACTTTTAGGTTTTGTCATTTCTTATTTACCTGGGTATCTCAGCAACATTCATGGAGCTTTTTGTCTGGAACGAAACATGGTCGGATTCTATGGTTGTGGAGTCTTTCTTCTCTTTGGTTGGAGAGTTCTTTGGTGATGTCGAAGTTGGAATGTTGTGCTGGTTTGACGATATCGGTATCACTTCGAAGGCAAATGCTCCCATATTTCTGTAGTTGACTCCTCTGCCTCCTACGATATTTTCTTTTATATATTATCCTAGAGATCTGATGACTAGATGGAATTGTGACTTGGGGTCTAGGGGTTTGACTGACGGGTTGGTTCTGGGTTGCGAGGCGAGGTGTTTTCCTGGATAGTTTTGTCCGTGGGCTATGATCCTACTTAAAATATGAAATACCAGGCGTAGATGGCATCGTTGTTCATCGACATAAAATGTAACTTGCTATCAATAAAATATAAAATTAGATCTATTCGAATACTTCAATATCTATATACTATTATTGATTAAATATATTAAAAAATCAAAAGGGTTTTAAAGAGGTTGTTTTGCTATTCATTCGAATATCTTTTTACGACGTGGGACGTATCCTTGAGTCTGGATCATATTTATACCTAAAACTCGATTTACTATATTCAATCTTGTTTATATTTTATTTTTATTAATTTATCTCATATTATGAAATGGTTGCGATGCGGTTGATTCCTTATCATGAGGACATCTTAGAGAAGTAATTCTTTTTGAAGTGAAGCTTGTGCCATTGATAACAGGTGCATTATTTATGTCTGTTATTTAAGGAAGTGTTTTGAGTTATCTAGCTTAGAAGAAAGTTCCATTTCTATTGATATTTGACGATGTTTACTATATTTTATGAGGTGTTTATGAATGATTGCATATATTTTTTTTTAGTTCTTAGTAGTTCTTATCTGAGGATGACTCTTTGGTTATTTTTTAATATTTTTCTTTATTTTTTATTTTGACTATCTTTTCTTGATTTTTATGGATTTTATGGCTAATTTACATAGGCTTAAATAGTTTTTATTTTAAAGAGTTGGCCTATATTAGAATTAAAAGCATTATAAGCTAGTGCCATTTTATTTAGGATTTAATCTTTTGAACTTTTTGATGAAAAAGGTCTTTTTGAACAACCAATTGTTTTCTATTTCTTTTTTATAGTAATAGTAGTTGTTAATAAACTTTTTCTATTATCTAGTCTATCAGCATAGATATACTTATTTCTAGTTTATTTCATAATATTGCTCTCATTATGATCCACATAATGACTACTATAATATTCTCTAAGATATTCTTGACAATTTTTATAAACCTATCTATTCCTACTAATCCCATCTTTGCAAATCCTATTCTAAAACCTCACAAACATCGATTTTAATTGATCAATAATGATACAATATTATTCTTGGTTAATTTGACAGAATGGTAGATATCGATATCACCGAGACATTATCGATTTATTTTTATATATTTGTTAACATTCTAAACGAATACCCAACCCCAACCCAACCCAACCCAACCCCAACCCCAACCCCAACCCCAACCCCAACCCCAACCCCAACCCCACCCCAACCCCTGGTTGATATTTGTCGATCATCTGTCATCTAAAATTATTAGCTATTATATATATTATTTTGGATTTGATAATATTTCAGTGTAAAGAGATGTATCGTACTGAAACTAGTATTCATAATTAGCAAGATAAATAGATATAAACTCTAAGTTCACAGAAAAGAAGTCGAACCCTTACAATTCAGTAGCATTTCAAAGAATTTATAAATGAGAATCGTAAATAAGGTAGAAAAAATGGGTTTATCTAGCAATCAAATCGCATCAATATATCAAAATCTATGAAGAAATCAAAGTTATAGAAAATTATTTAACCAGTCGATAGATGTCGGTTGTTAGGAGTAGTAAGTTCGATATAGTAGTAAATTATAGAAGAAAGAGAAGAAGGTGTTGAGGTAGATTTGGTAGAATTAGAATAAAAAGAAGTTTTAGTATAGATATATGCTAAATAAAGAGAAAGTTGCGAAAAATAAAGATAATAGTTTTTAAGGTTTTGTTATTAATCAAAAACAAAGTAAAAATTTAGGTAGGAGTACTAATTTGATTGATTATTCTATGTTCGATTCGATCAAAAATAAAGAAATATAGCTAGAAATATCAGGGAATCGAAAAGAGTTGGAATTGAAGATAAATAAATAAAAATATAAGATGGTTAATTTAAGAAAAAACAAGACACCTCAACCGACATCTCTAATAGAATAATAAATTAATAGTAAAAACAAATAAAAGAAGGGTAATTCTGAAAGACCAATCTAATAATAGAAATACAAGACATTACCGATAACTTATATGCCTGTTGATTCTGTAACATACAGTTTTAAAAATGTATTTTCGCCTTTCAATGGAATACAAATCAAATATCAATCTAATTAGAATCGATAGAGTCAGAATTGTAGTAGAAATAATTGTTTCAAAAGTCAAAATACGGTTTGTAATCGAATACTCAAACGAAATACCACAAATATCTCGAAAATAACTACTATTAATAAAGTTAATAATGATCCTAAGGGAGTAATATTCAAGCAGAGGGCTGGGGTAAGGGCAAAGTAGCCTCCACCTATTGAAGCTTGGCAAATTAAGCAGGATTTCAATGAGGTTAATGATTTCTATACTGATTATTGATTGTAGTAATTATATAAAGATGTATGGAGGAATGGGTGGAGGGTATAGTGGATTAGGTAGCTATGGTAGTAGCTATGGAAGTTATGGAGGATTAGGAGGAGGTCTAGGAGGAGGTTTAGGCGGATTGAGTGGCGGGTATGGAAGTTTGGAAGGGCGAAGAGGGTTGGCAGGTATTAAATAGTTGATGTAGGATTGAGCAGAGAAGGCGAAGATGGGAAAGATCCAATAGATCCATAAAAGAAAAAAGAATAAAAGAAAGGTATCGTTGTTGTTATGTAGATAAAAAGGTGGTTGAGGAATGGTTCAAAATGATGAACGGTCTTAAATCTATACTTGAGTTGGGTTTTGCATTTATAGCTCTTGCTAACTTCTGCATGACGACTTCTGAACTAATGAAGAAGCTTTTTACTTTTATGAAAGAGACAACTGAATCAATAGCAAAGTATATCGAGGGCAAACTACCGACAGAAAGGGTGGCTAAGATGCTATCCCCATAAAAAAGAGGTAAAACTCTAAAATACCTGATATTGACTACTTTCAGAGTATTTGCTGGAATTTTGCTGATCGTGGGATTGAAATTTAAAAGAGAAATCAGGCGAGAAGCAGATAGAAAGCACGAATAAATGCTAAATGAATTGAAGGAGTTGAAAGATAGATAAATCTAAGTTGAAGATGAGTCAGGACCAGATGTTTATCGTTTATAGCAGTAGCAATAATAAGGTGCTAATCTGTGATATCTATTTCCTTTTATTATTGAATAGAAGTATTTGTTTTATATGAAAATCAGTATTATCTTTCTTATCTTTATTCGATTCTGTTTAATATTTTATGTGGAAGTTCTTTATTGGTTTTATCTGGTTCTTATTTACTGGTATGTTTAGGCCATGATGAACTTCTTTTTTTGTTTTACTGACTAATCATGTCTTTCTATTTGAATCTTTGAGTAATAGTTAGAATATATTCTTATTCTTTTCTTTATACTTGTATATCATTTAATGCATATTTGAGGAGTCTTATCTATTATCTTTAGGTATCGAACCATGGTACTTTGCTTTATCTGATATCTTATCCATTATTCATGGCTTAATCTTCTAGTTTGAAGGCTCTGATGAATAGAAGTAGTCGATTTTATAGCTATTATATATGTTTTTTTAGAATTTTGTTTTATTTAGCAAGTTGTTTATTAAGCAGATCAGCAAGGAAGGTATGATTGGATTTATATTTTCTACTTATTTTTTATTATCTTTCAATTTGTTATATTTTCTACTGATGATGATTATTGATTGATTTTTCTTTGATTTAATTATCATTTCTCCCATTTTATTTTTATCTCTGAAAATATCATAAAAAAATACTTAATATTTATGTTTCCAAAATTGTATTTATTGCTATTTGATGATTCTTTACTAATTTGCTGCCATGAGTTATTTATTCAATGAATTGAATTGTTACTGCATTAATATTTTTGATTAGTTAGGCATACTGTTGACTTTATTGATTTATATCTAATTATTCAAACGATTTTCTAGTTGTTAAATTTGCATCTAATATTTACTATTCTTTGATAATTAAAATGAGTACTTCTTGTTTGAGTTAGTTTTTTATTGTGATTAGTTCTATGCCATTGATCATTGCTTGGTTGTTGACTGTTGTTAATCTTGTTATGATTTGCATTAGTAGATAGAATTGTGAATCGTTTTTTGGGTTGTAAGTTGAAAGGATCTTCAAGATGTCTCGATTCAGATCGAATGCATTTTTTAGATCTGTTATTTCGTTTTTTAGTTGGTAGTTTTACTCTCTTAGTAAAGCTTCTTGCATTCAAATATTATAATCAACAAGATTTTAAATACAAAATTCAAAAGTAATAACTAAAATAGATATATTATCATGAAGTAAATAAGATATCAATGATAAATCTTAATAAATAAGTTAATTTCAAGAAAACTATCAAAATATAAATAAATTAAAATATAATACAAAAATATAGATAAATCCAAAAAACCATATAAATCTTAAAAATCAACTCCTAACAATACTTCTATCAAACTAATAGTATCTAACATGCCCTTACTCTTCTAACGCCAAAAAGGCAGTCAACCCAATCCATTTGATCTCAACAACCATATGTTTAACATTCCGAATCGTAGCTATCTTCTTTATCATAGACTAATATTTAACCAAATCACTTTGCTAACAATTTCTATTCTATATAGCAGGCAATACCTTTCTTTTCTGCAGATCCACTACAATCCAACAAACAACAATCTCCTTCATTTTGAAATCATAGTAAGCTATCATGATTCTATCGGATTTAACGTTGATTAGAGAGCTGATTTGTTTATTTTTTTATTTGATTTTATTTTGTTGCCGCTCAGAGTCAATTGATAGTAATAGTAGTGAGACCAATATTGGTTGATTTATGGTTTGTTTTCTAGCAGACTTTTGACTCCAATTTGTATTTTTTGATCTGAGAATGTAGTAGTTGCTGGGATAGGTCTCTTTTATGTTGTCGCAGCCGATTAGGTAGTCTTGGCAGACTGATAGTTCGTATTTTATTGGGTTGTGTTATTTTTGTTAGAGATGCATGTATTATTAGTAACTTTTTGAGATGTTTAGTCTTTCGCTGAATTCGTCTGATATTATTGTCTAGTTTAGGACTAGAATTCCATCTGTTCTTTGCCATAGTTTTTGGGATTAGTTTTGATAGAGTCTTATCAGTTCTTACTTGCTGAGTTCATATTATTTTCTGGGTGATTCTGTTTCCAAAGATTTATATTTATATCTAGACTGATGGGTTACTAATTTAAAGGTGTCAAAAGATATTTCAGCAGTTTTGAAGTTGTACATGGCAAAGCAGAAACGATCGGTTAGAACCGTGGAATGTATGATTTAGGAAGGTATTTTATAGACATTGCATTTGATGATTGTGTTTTGAGAGCGGTTTATTGTATGTATTTCAATATTATTCAAAAAAACCAGAATTATGTTTTGATCTTACGCGCGCTTTGTTGATATATGAGCAGATACTAAAGCTTTTTCCTTGCCTATAGCTTATACTTTCATCAATATTGGCAATCCATACTTATAAGAGTACTATCTCTTAGCTGAAAACTGCTCTCTTAATAGTGTGATAGCTACCGATAGATCTAGAAGTGGCGGTAAAGAGAAATCACTTCTACGAGATATACCCAACCCCAACCCCAACCCCAACCCCAACCCCCAACCCCAACCCCAACCCCAACCCCAACCCCAACCCCAACCCCGGGAGAGTCTAGATTATTAATTTTGTGTATGAACATTCAAAATGATTTAGAATTAATTCTATAATAATGAATCGGCCTGTTGCCTTAGTATGCTATATCTGTGGAAGAGAGTAAGTATGTTATGAGACAGGTTTGGAACCAAGAGCTTGGCTATCCATTTGAAGGCTTGCTAGAAAAAATGGGAAAATACGGAAAACTTGAAACCTCCTAAATAAAGAAGACCCTGTCCTCAACCTCCTCAAGGTATGTCCTCTCTATTGTCCAATAATAGTATCACTAAAAATGATATCAACAAATTCAACTCAAATTCATATGATTCATATGTTGAGGAGGCCTTGGTTGGATGTTAATATTGTGGTCGCAAATTTAATCCAACATCTTTAGTACCTCATCAAAAGGCTTGTAAAACTAATCCTATGATACGCAAACCTATGGTTAATAAGGGACCCATGGGCAAGTATGCAGTTTAGGAAGAACCAGTAGTGGCTTCCAAAAAAGGCGGTTACAACCTTAATTTCCAAGAAGGAGCAAAAGAAGAAACAGGGAATCTTGTGCCTTGCCGCAAGTGTAGAAGAACTTTTGCTGCTGATAGAGTCGCTAAACATGAACGTGTTTGTAAGGCTGACCCTCTTCAAGCCAAAAAGCCTCCTCAAGTATAAAAAAAGATAGAATCGCCATCTAAATTCAAACCGAACTTGATGTAGAAGAAAGCTAAGTGGAAAATTCAATCAGAAGAACTTCAACAAGCAATGAAGATGATGAGAAAGATAAAAGCTGTTGAGGCAAAAGGAGGCAAACTATCTGATTTGCCGCCTCCGCCTCCATCCAACTACGACCATTACACTCAATGTAAATACTGTGGAAGGAAGTATGCACCTGATGTAGCTGAAAGGCATATACCTAAATGTGCAACTATAGTGAATAAACCTGGAGGTATACAACGTAGTAAAATTCAAGATAAATACGTGGCTGGAACTGGAAGTGGAGCTGTGAGTAATTCTTATGTTCAACCGAAAAGCAACCCGCTTAAACCTAATTTTGCAACTAATAGTTCTGTTAAGCCAGTATCTAATAGTTCTGTTAATGCTAAGGTCGAGAAAGAATTTGGATTGTCAAAAAAGAATACTTTTGAACAGCCAAAACCAAGTAATTCTGGTCCATTTGGAGGTCTAGGCAAAGGAAGCAAACCTTCATCTGAGATCAATAAAAGTAACACAAAGAATGCAAGCAATAAGTACTGGTGATAGGATAAAATTTATTATTAAATTTTCTTTTTATTTGACTTTTGTAATTTCTTTTTAGTTGAATATAAATCACTGTAGTTCGAGTCTGAACATTTTCATATCTGTTCTAAATTCCAACTTTTCCATTTATTTGGTAGGTTAGAATTAGTTATCTTTAGCTTGAAGAAAAGCTAATGAAGGCCATTGAGCATTTGAAAACTATCGAATTCCTTTAAAACTCATCTGATTATTAGCTAAATTGGTAAAAATCTACAGATAATCAAATTAAGCAGAGATGGAAGGTTACTATTGGCAAGATGAGCAGCTGCATTATCTTTGATAAGGTTGTGAGAGAGGTCAAGGGTTTGCAGACGTTTAAGAGCCGTTTTGCTTATATAGTAACATCCATCGCTGGCTATTTTATTGTGGTCTACTTGTAAGAATGATACCTATGTAACTATGGGAGTACCTAGATTATAAAGTAAGTACCTAGATAGAGCATGAGAAGGGTATTGAAGTATGCTCCTCTGAAATATTTCAAATTATCGCATTGAATATCGTTATGATCTGTTTTATTTTATCAATACTGAGAGCTAGTACTTTGAGAGGAGTTTTTGCTTTTTAGAAATTGATTTTTGATATTTCTTATATTACTTCTCCTGCAATCATATCATTTGCTTGATGGATGGCGATATACCGAGGTAGATTTCTTTGATTTGCCATTAGGAGTAGTTGAGAGCTAGATGTTGACAAATTTCCCAGATGTTAGCTTGATGTGAGAGTTTAAGTCGTCCTTCCTAAGAGAGATTTTATTTTATTTTGTTTGATAGATATTCTGGTGAGTGCCTTCGACCTGCTTCTATTCTACTTTATTCGCTACCTCCCATATTATTATCAAATATATTTTTTTCTTAGCAATATTTCAAAATAGATTGATAATTAAGATTCTTTTTATTCCTTTTTGCAACTTGCTTTAGTTTCTTTAAATATAAATAAAGTAATGAGTGTTCGAGGAGGATCAAGAGGTTCTTTACCTACGATAGCCAATCCGCAACTTAGCTACACACAACGTTATGAACATATGACCAAGTTGGCCAACTATAGTGAGCTGAATGAAGGACAAATTTGGAAAGAATATTAAAAATTAAGAGCCTGTCTTAAATAGCTTAACTAAGAGGTGCTTTTCCATATGGAAAAGAAAGCTTTTAGTAATTTGGGTAAAAATTAAAAGAACAAGACATCAAAAGATCAGGAAGGGACTTTGATTTTGCTTGAAGATGAAAAAAAAGCAAATGAAACTAGAATGAATACTTATAACAATTAGTTGGCAAGACATGAAGAACGTATTAAGTTATTATCATCTAAGCCTAACTTTTTGGATGATTTAAATATTGAAGGACAGCAGCTACAGGCTAAAATAAAAAGTGTCATAAAAAATAATCGATAACTCAAGAGGAATGCAGAATTGCAGGGAAGAGATTTGGTTAATAATACTTCAATGCTTGATCGATTGATGATTGAGGAGCAAAAGTTGGGAACAGAGTTTAAGAAAAATAAAAAATATGAATAGCATTTGAAGACCATAAATAGTAAGAATTAGAGGTTTAAGGAGAAGGGAGCATAATTGCAGAAAGCTGTAGATTTGCGTATGTAGCAGTTTTCAAAGCAGGAGAACTACATTGCTGAAGAAATCCATTTTTAAAGATATTAAGAGTTAAAAAAACAGAAAGAAGCCATTGGCAAGTACTAGCATGTCTACAAGCGAAACTATCTTATGAAGTTGAAAGAACTATAAAATATAGTAAATAATTTGAACAGGCAATAAACAGTAATACAATAAACTGAGGGTAATATACTAAAATTAAGGGGTTAGATTGAAATTGTGTCACAATTGGTGGGTGCTCAAAGAAAAAGATATCAGTCATCATCTTTGATGAGCAAGAAGCAATAGAAGATGAATGTTACTCAGCAGCAGCATTCAGTTGAAGAGAATCCACCTCCTGCTTCGCCATAAAAAATACCAATCAGTAATGCTAATGATAAGAATAATCCTTGAAATGATTAATAATCACATTTTAGAGCTATTATTGTTATTTAGTTAATGTTATATTATTTATTAGATTTATCTGATTTTAAGAAAATGGTGAGTTATAAGTTGAATCAGGAATATTTGTGAAAGTAGATAAAGATATATCATAAAATGAAGGTTGGAAAACTATTCCTACAATCATTGACTAGAATCAATCGTTCGCCTCTCTTCACATCTCGACCTCACATGGTAAAGGCAGGATTGGCCACACTAGGTCTTTCCCTTTCTGCTTGGTTCACATCATCTAAAGTATTTGGATAGGAAATGCAAATTATCTAAACTAGTGATGATCTTCAAGAAGGAGAAGTCAGAGAATTGCTTGTTGGACCTAAACCTGAAGATACTATTCTAGTTATCAATTATCAAGGAAGCATCTTCTCTGTGCAAAGTAAATGTGCTCATTTTGGTTTCAACTTGGCTAAAGGCCTATTGGTTGGAGATAAATTAATATGTCCGCTTCATAATGCTGCTTTTTCGATTAGAGATGGACAGGAAGAGCAAGGTCCTGTTTTTGGAGGACTAAAATCATTTAAAGTTGAAAGAATTGATGGCAAAATACGAGTTATTCTTCCTAAAACTTCATGGAGTTCAGGTCCTTAGTATAAATAGATCGGAGCTGATAATGTAAACAAAGATCAGAAAATAGTTATTATTGGAGCAGGAAGTGCAGGTCTATCTGCTGCTGATACTCTCAGAAAAACAGGATATAAAGGTTATATATATTTGGTTACCAAATAAGCAGATTTACCATATGATAGAACTCTTTTGAGTAAATATCTTGATCCTAACTATCCACCTTCAGCCATTCGTAACCAATAATCTCTCGATAATAATGGAATCGTAGTGGTAAAGGAAGCTACTGTTACTGGAATCAACTATTAAAATAAAAGTGTTAATATCTAGGGTAAGGATTCTTTGCCTTATGATAAGTTGTTGATAGCTTCTGGAATGAGAAATAGAATTCCTCCTATCAAGGGACTTAATCAGGTTCCATACTTTAGTCTTAGAAATAAGAAGGATTATCAGGATATCAATGCTGCTCTTAGAGCTCCAGGAGTAAAGAATGTTACTATCATTGGTGCTGGATTTATTGGTATGTAATTGGCTTCGTCGATTCGACTTGGACTAAAAGATCTGAATGTTACTGTGTTAGAAGGGCAAAAGATTCCTTTGGGTCATGTTCTTGGTGAAAAGGTAGGATCAGTTTTACAAAAATTATCCTAAAAGAATGGAGTAAATGTAAAGACAAATGTCAAAATTAGACAAATTGATGGAGATGGAAAGGTATAAAACGTAGCTCTTGAAGGAGGCAATGTTCCTACAGATGTATTAATTGTGGCTACAGGTGTTGAGCCAGTCCTTGAATTTGCTAATGGACTTGATAGAGAACAGGGAGGATTAAAAACTAACGTTTTCTTGGAGACTAACCAAAAAGATGTCTTTGCAGCTGGAGATATTGCTAGTTATCCTTTCTGGTATACTGGATAGTCAACTAGAATTGAACACTATAATGAAGCTATCTATCAGGGATCGGTTGCAGGCATGAATATGAATGGTAAGAAATTCCCAGTGGATAATATTCCTTTCTTTTGGACTAGACAATTTAACAACTCTTTGGCTTTTACAGGTGTTACTAAAGGATGGGACGATTTACATATTACTGGAGATCTTTCCAAGATGGAATTTGTTGCTTATTACATCAGAAAGAGTGATGATAAGGTCTTAGGAGCTGCTTCTATGGGAACTATGAATAAAATTCAGGTGATAAATGAAGCGATGAGGAATGGAGTTATGCCAAATGCTAGTTCAATAAAAGATCCTTCCTTTGTTCTTTAAGATTTATTGAAAGATATCAAGAAAAAGAATCCTAAATGTAGTCGTTGTACTATGTGTCAATGATTGAGTCATAAATAACCATTTCTTTTATTCATAATTGAAGAAGTTATCAGAACTAATTTTTTATAAATAAATATAATTATTAAACATAAGTTAAAAGATATCAAGGAGAGATCATTAGATATTGTTGCACTTTGACTACTGCGTTTTAACAGAGGGCCTTTTCCTCAGTTTATCCATATTGTTGATAATAGCCAGTAAAATCGAAATCTTATTGTGAAAATTTGGTCTATATTCTCAGAGAATCAAGGAGCTTGAGGACGTGACTGGCTTGATCAAATTTCAAAATCTTGTTGTTTCCCATAACTCTTATTAAATACTCTTTGAGAACTCTTTAGAAAATACGATTATTGGTTTCTTCTCTTGTGAATTTACCTGAAAGCATGAGATCTTCCTAAAAAGTTGATAGAGTGCCCTCTTCTAATACTTTTAAAGACAATTTTTAATAAAATCTGCCAAAGATTTCTTATTCTGAACTGATAAACGCACAAATTTATCTAAATTCATTATCGTTTTAAAGTTCTTGCCATTCTTTAACTCCTTTAAGTGATCTTTTATTGATCGACTGAGTGAGAGTTCCAAGGATTGTGATGGCTTTTTTGACAAGAAGGAAAGAGAGACATTGGTAGTATGTATTATAGTGTGTTTAGATAAGATCTTCAGCTAGATGTCCTAAGAAGGCATATACATTTCTTTAATGTAAAATAATAGCACAATTTTTTCTTAATCTTTATATTTTAGCCATTTATAATAGTTTTTGTTCAGCTCTTGGATCAGATTATTCTTCTCTGATTTATTTTTATGTTTTTGTGGGTAGATATTTGATATTTTAGATATTTTATTTATTTTGTCTTTATGAAATTCTTCGAATATAGGTGCCTTGATAAGGTGTTTTTTATTTTTGTTGCATAACTTCTTTAACATATTGATTTAGATCCTTTTTAGTAGAAATATCATGAACATTTTCTATAACTTTATTTGTTTTAATATAAAATTTAGACATATTCAATGGTAATTCTTCCTTTTTACATAAAAAACTCAATTTTAAATTATGTTCAATGTTATCTTCAAGCAGTCTAGTAACTGGATGCCGAAAGAGATCATTCCAATCTATTCTTTTAACTGGATCTACTATAAGCATTTTACGGATAACATCCTAGATGTGAGGATGAACTTTTAGAGGAAAACTAACTGGTTCTTTCTTGATTTTTTTGAGAAGATCAATGATATTAGAAGCAGAATATGGAACTCTGAATGGATAAATATGTACTTTCCAAAGAGGAGTTCGTAGAATGCTACTCCTATTGACCAGATATCAGCTTTGCTATTGTAGGGTTTATGGTCTAGAATTTAGGGGGCCATGTTCAGAGGTGATCCTAAGATAGTTTAAGCGATTTAATCTTATGAACCCAATAGTTTTGCAAATCCAAAGTCTCCAATTTTGATAACTCCATCTTTTTTAAGGACGTTAGCCAGTTTGAAGTCTCTATGCATGATTTTGCTTTTGACCAAGGTTTGGAAAGCATGAAGAATTTGTACAAAACACTCTAATGATTCTTCTTCTGGAAACTTTTTGCGACTTTTTAAAGCAGCATGGAGATCGCCTTCGTTGCAATATTCGAGGATGAGGTAGATATTGTTGGCAGTCTTTTTGATATCTATGAGTCTGACTATGTTATTGTTTTTGCAGCTGCGGAGTACTTGTATTTAATTTTCTAGTAGTTAGGTGAACTTTCCTAAATATGAGATGGATTACCTTTGATTTTATCTCTTCTCATACTTTTGACGGCAACGTCTTGTCCATCTACTTTACTATAGCCTCTGAAGACTTATCCAAACTGTCCTGAACCTATCTTTGATTCAAGAACATAAATGTCCACTGACTTAGGCATATGAATGATGTTAATTTCTATACAACCACTATCTGACTTCGATTCAATAAACTAAACTCAATAAATATATCATCCATTCAATAGCTATCTTTTTTACATTTATTTTTTTGAAAAAGGACTGCTAAGTAAAATTGATAAAATCCTTCTGTAAATAGTAATTTTTGTCAATTGATAGATCAAGTGATGGCTTACACAAGAAGATGATTAAGTTGAAATATGATAATGAGATCATTTGCGTTATTGATTGGCGAGTTTATCTTCTGGATTATGTTTTAGTAGGTATTCTGCGATGTAATCGATTGGGTTTTGAGGTTTATCTTTTTATTGGGCGAGAGATGAGAGAGCTTCTAAGACCAAAGGTACTACTGTTTCATCGAGGTAGGATCGAATAGGTAGAGTCTATAGACTGTTTTTGGCTGACTAAATAGATCTAAATCTACCTGGCTCATTGAATGTAACTTAAATATTATAACTTTGTTTCTTTATAAATGAGTTCAAGTTTTAGTTAGTAATCATAAGAAGATAACTTTTGATAGTTGGTAGTTGATAATTGTTGATGATGATTGATAGATGATAATAATATTTGAATGTAGTACGACAAAGTGATAAAGAAGCGTCCTAAAAGTTTTGCTGAATAGGCATTAAGAAAAGGTTCTCTTTACTATGATTATGAAAACAATATCAACGTTATTCCTGGGTACATTTGATGGAAAACAGCGATGCCAGTATCTACGCTTGTGAAAGAAAAATCGGAAGGGGGAAATATTCTGAAGTATTCGAATCGGTCAATCTTAACAACTCATAAAAATGTGTAGTAAAGATGTTAAAGCCCAGTATATAGTATTTAATGCAGTTAAGTTCAGAAAAGTAAACAGATAGATCAAAATATTGATGGCACTAAATGGCAAACATAACGCTATTAAACTGCTAGATATAGTGAAAGAAGGTGAGGTGTATTGTTTGGTGATGGAACATGTCGCTCCAATAGAATATCGTAAATTGTTGTAAATAATTACACCGAGAGATTGCAAATATTATCTGTATCAAGTGCTAAAAGGACTGCATTATGCGCATTCTATTGGAATTATGCACAGAGATATCAAGCCTCAAAATGTTATTATTGATCATTAACGAAAAAAAGTAAATGTCATGATATGTAGTTGAGGATAATAGATTGGGGATTGGGAGAGTTCTATCTTCCAGAGAAAGATTATAACGTGAGGGTTAGTTCTAGATATTTCAAGGGTCCTGAGTTATTGGTGAGTTATGAGTTCTATCACTATTCTTTGGATATTTGGTCTTTGGGAGTCATGATGGCTGGAATGATTTTTAACAAATAGCCTTTTTTCAAGGGAACTGATAACTATGATCAATTGGAGCAGATAACTAAATGTCTTGGAACTGAGGAATTGTATTTATATTTGAATAAATATAACATCAAGTTGTAGATGGCTTTATAGCGTATTTTAGGAGATCATAAATCAAAAAAACTATCTTCTTTTATCAATTAGAACAACAGACATCTAGCCTCTGCTGATGCTTTGGATCTATTATCGAAAATGATGCAATATGATCATGTAGCTTTATTTTTATTTAGGATCTCAGACCAACTGCTATGTAATGTATGGGTCATCCTTACTTCGATGATGTTAGATAGAATTGATTATAAGTTATTTGTTATGATATTAGTCATCTTAATATTAATATTTTATATTATTATGTTTGGACTGGTGATAGGCATAAACATCAGGTCAGAACGCTCTTTTTGCGAAAACCTGTTCTTTTTGTTCGTTGTACTCTTTACGGCTAATCCAGACATGTTTAAATGATGGCAAACTTGCCAAAATAGATCCTCCTTACCAACACATTGTATCTCTTTTGCCTGGTGCTAATACTCTTGTTTTTACCTAGTTGGGAAGTAATCTTTTAAGTTCCTTTACAAATCTATCAGGAAAACCTTAGAGTAAAGTGTTGCCTCCGCTAAGAACAATTTAGTTGTAAAGAGTCATTCTTAGGTCAATATCTACTTTAGCCAAACTGTTTTGTAGAAGTTGGATAACAGCTGAGTTAAATTATAGTTACAGGGATTTTAGAGACCTATTTTATCAGGAGAAAACATGATTTATCCAGCTTCTTTTTCATTGTTACTGAATTAAACTACCTGACCATCAGGTAGAGTATATTTATCTTTTTTTTATCTTGCTTTTTCTAAAGGACTTAGACTAATAGCACAGTATTTTTCTTTTATAGATCGAACAAGCTAAAATTATGCACTTGTAGTTAAGTTTACTCCACTTTTTCTTAGTAAATTTTGAAGATGAGAAGTGACATCTCGACCTGCTAAATCCATTCTTTCACAACTATGGGCCAAAGAGTAGCCTTCATAAACTGGTATAACATGAGTAACTCCATCACCAGAATCTAAGACGATACCAGTAGATTTTCCTGTTGCAAAACTTTGTTAAGAAAAAGATACAGAGAAAGAACTCCTTGGACAGCCACGTAAACTGCTGGAACATTAAATTTTTCAAAAAAGATTTAAAGCATTTTTCTTTTGTGTTTAGTAGGATTCATATTTGCTTCTGTGAGAAGGACTGGACATTAATCGGGTGATATCTTTAAGAGATTGAAAGCATGCCTCCAAAGGCTTTCCATATCGTCCCAGTTTTCGATGACTCCGTGAGAGAGAGGATACTTGAGTTTATAAAGTCCTCTTTTATTACTTGCTATTTCGTCTCCGATATATGTTTCGAGTTGGTTAGCGGTATTGGGTATGACAACTTGATATTTAGGTCTTCCGACTCTGAATAATAGATGATTTGCATGGAAGGAAAAATGAAAGGACGCTTTTCTTATCCACTGAAGCCTACTTTCATGAGTCCGCTGCCCTGAATAGTGATGTTGTTACGTTGTCGATGACGACCGGCGATTTCATAAATGAATCCATTTAATTTAAAGAGTATACTCCAATATTAATCAATCAAATTCATCATTATAGGCAAATTTGAATCACCATAACTGCAATCAAGAGTGCCTATTCTTAAAAAAGACTTAAACAAGCTAGTTTAGATAAAAACAGTCAGATCATTCAAAGGGGTCTTTGTTTTATAGTAGCTTAAACTAGTGGTATATCGTGATTTAAATCATTTGGAGTGTTAGTTGATATATTGATTTTTTGTAGCTTGAAATGGAATCAATTGCTTAGCTTTAGATTGGAACAGTGATTTGTCATCACTATGAGGTGCTTAGAGTCAGAGGTAACTCAATTTGAATGTAGGAAAGGGAACTTTTGGCATCGTCTATGAATGCAAGCACAATCAAACTTAAGAAAGAGTGGCCATTAAGCAATCACAACTCCATCTATAAGTTGAAGGAATTCCTGCTACTGCTCTTAGAGAAATCTCTATTCTCAAAGAGATGCAGCACAAAAATATTGTGAAGTAATTAATCAAATAACGTAGACTCAAAGATGTTATTTTCCAGTTGCCATACTTGTTCCTGGTGTTCTAGTTATTGGAAATGGATCTTAGAAACTATCTCAACACCTACAATAAAAACAACATTCCTATGCAACATGTTAAATCTTTTATCCAACAAATTCTCAAAGCGGTTCAGCTCTGCCACGCGAGGAGAGTCATTCACAGAGACATAAAACCTGGAAATATTCTTCTCTCCAAGGAAGGTAACTTTTTATTGACTTAGGGACTATCAAGTTGGCAGATTTTGGACTTGCGAGGCCTATTACATATCCTATTCGTCCTTTGTCTGAAGAAGTAGTGACTCTTTGGTATAGAGCGCCATAAATCTTGAAAGGTTTTAAAGAATATGGTCCTCCAGTTGATATTTGGTCGATTGGGTGCATTTTTGGTGAACTTATTTTTGGCTAGCCTATTTTTGAAGGCAAAAATGAGGTTGATCAGATGAACAAAATTTTGATTTTGATGGGTAGTCCCAAAAAAGATGAATGGCCAGAATATTACAAGAAGTCAAGTAACTAAGGGATGGTTGAAGAAAACTAGGAGTAGAGTAATTGGAGTGGGGAGATGTTCAAGGAGAAGTTATTTTTCAGTTATTTGGACAACTAAGGAAAGAACTTGCTGAGTGTAAATTTGATTTGATTTAGAGGATGTTGATATTGAACCCAAAATATCGAATAACTGCTAACTAAGCTCTAAAGCACAATTATTTCAAGAGCTAGTGATTGTTCTAGTATCATCGATCATTATACTTTTACTTAGAAATCATTTTGGTTGATAAATTTATTGTCAATATTCTTTAGTCTATCAATTATTTTCATAGATAGACATGATATAAAACTGATAAGATAATGAATATAAACTGATAAGAGTGGTAGGTAAAATTCTATCAATAAAGTTTCTCTTTAGATTTTTTATTTTTACGAACAAGTACTTGCATCATTATTTTAAACTCTTCTCGTGATATCTAGTTATTCTAGTGGTACTTATCCATCGTTATTTACGTCAAATTCTTATAAAAGGTTATTATAGACTTCTTCAGTCACATTACTACCCAACTTATCTCTGATTTCTTCTACGCTCAACTTTCCACTTTTATCCTACTTTATTACAGCAGTACAGCGTCGATGTAATCAAAAGCAATATCTAAATTGTCTTCAGTTACTGTCAACTAGATGTTAGAGGCACACATTAAAAATTCTATCTTAATTTGATAAATACCTGAAAAATCGATTGCACCTGAATTATTCAAATCCACTTTCTTGAAGATTTGTTTTGCTACTCCTAGAGCTCTGTGATCATCGACTCCTAGATACTTTCCTAATCCTTTTTGTAGCTCTTATAAACTGATTACTCCATCTCCGTTAAGATCAAGGGCTTTGAACGATCTTGCCATTTCTGCTTAATCGTTTTTATCTTGAACGAAGTTTACAATAAAGATTAACATGCCTTCTTGAAGTGCATTAGCTTATATATCCTTAATAGTAAATGATTTACTTTGTACATTCTCATGTTTTTGAGGTGGTAAGCTATGTTACGACTTTCATTGGGATCTAATTTTCTATTCAATAGTTTTTCTTGAAACCATGCATCTTCCATAACTTGAGCAGCTGTTGGACGTTTGCATATCTATCTATTGAGCATTTTGGTGATAAGAGTCTTAGCTTTAGACGATACTTTCTTCCAAAGATTACTTCTAAATTTAAGAGGATCTCCTCGAGCAATAGATTCCATTACTTTGTAGTCATCTACTCCAGGAAAAGGCGGTTCTCCTACTAAAAGTACATAAAAAAGACAGCCCAAAGACCAGATGTCACATTTTTAGTTATAGTTTCTCATGAGGACTTCTGGTGCGATGTAGTAGGACTGAGTTAGAGATAAATACAGTGCCAACTCTTTTTCTTGGTCTAGTTTAATATGGAGTTTCAAATTTGACACCACTTCCAAAATCAATTATCTTCAAACTTTTCGTTTTGGAGTCATACATTACATTTTAAGGCTTGACATCTCTGGATTAAGTGATTGATACCTGTGCATTATTCGATTGGCATGCATTCCTCTAATAGCTGAAACGACATCATAAGCAATATAGCAAGCTTCTTACTAAGGAATATAATGACGGTCAAGAATAACATCAAAGAGTTCTTTTCCATCACAATATTCAGTGACGATATACTCGAACTATCCCATTTCGAAAACTTAGTACACTTTGATGATGTTCGGGTGGTCCTTTATTATTTTGATTTTACCAGACTTTTCAGAAGAGAAATTTAGTTGAGAATCATGGTTTTTGCTTTTGCGAATTTGAGGGTGTTTATTTTTTTGATAGCACGTTTATGGCCTGTTTGTTAGTGTTCTGCAAGGAATACTTCTCCATAGGTGCCGGCTCCGACTTTTTTGATGAAGCGATAGTAGTTGGTGACTGGGTCGTGTCTAATTTTGATCATGTTTTGGAGTTCAAAGAGAGGATCTGGTTGAAGGTTATTCTCTAACGATTTAATCGCCTTGATGCCCATTTGTTATCGAACAAATTATAACCAATCTTTCCTTACATCTATAGTCCTATCATCTATTTCAACTCTTTCTACTCTTTTTTAACACTTTTCAACAAAAATATCTAATTTCCGTTACTTTCATCATTATATTTCTTTATCTGAATATTTAGCAGCGATAGAGTTAAAAGAAAATCATTCAAAAAAAACACATTTCAACAAAGAAAATTATCAAGATAAGTTGTCACTTTCAGTCGGACTTCTGCTCAATCAACCACTTCTTTTTTATTCTTTGTTGGGATGCAAGTTGATATATCATTTGACCTTCCATATCTTTAAAATAATTCAGAATAGATTGAAATTATAAGCAAAATGATCAGTTTGAAGAGTATTATGCGCTCTGTCATCATGAAAGTCAAATGGAATAAAAAATGGTGGGATATAAAAAGAATAAATGTGCATTATGACTCACTAAAATGAAATAAACAGAAAAATATATATTGATTCATCAATAGGAATAAGAGAAGAACCTCATTATAGAAGAAAATGGTTAAAACTAAATATTTATATCTCGATTAAGATAAGAAATATGTCAATTTTTAAAGACAAACAAAAAGATATCGAATAAAAAACCAAAAAGAATGTAAAAAAAAGAAAGTATCTTCTTTTTGAGATGATAATAAAGAACAATACAAACATTAATTTGCATTCAATAATTGATAAATATGTCTTATCTTTATTATTTATGTCAAATCAAACGATTTGATTGAAAATATGAGTATTAAAAATATTTATCAAGAAATGATTTGTCCTAAATAACAAAGAAATAAATATTGATTGATATTGATTAATGTTTGATAAAAAGTATAAAAATCTAAATCTAAAATAATCAGAAAAAAAAAACAATAAATTATGTCTTGCAGAGGTTTGGGAAACAGCTAGAAAAACTAAAATAAATATCGAACAGTACATAGAAGTAAGAGCTCACTAAGTTGACAACTACAGAGTAGCATTCAGCAATGATAATATGTCGGTTATTCTATCGAAGACAAAAAAAGTTAAATATGCTCTTCTTTGGAAGGTTACGTTCTTAATAATAAACATCTTAGTTTTTCATAGCAATTTATATAAAAAGTGATACAAGTTGTGGTAAACAACATAGTCAAGTTTCATGAGAAGAGTTTAGAGCATAGTATTATCAATTTATCTGCATTTAAATATAAGAAGGAAATGATTGGTTTGGGATTCTTTTTTTCGATAGTTGAAGAGAGAAGTATCAAAAGGTTAAAGTAAAATTATTACATCAATATATTGAAAGATTATGGATGTAAGTAGTTGACTAACTTTTTAATTGGTGTTGGATCGATGGAGACTTCGATGTTTTAGATCAATATATGTTAATTAAAAATTTATTGGAGTCAGGAGATGAGAAATATGATTATGAGTTTAACATCCAAGAAAAATAAATAAATATAGTTCATAAAATAGTAAAAAAGATGATAAAATAATTAGTTTATTCACTATTTGAGAAAAATTGGTTCTAATCTGAACAAATTATCAATACTCTTCTTAAAAACTAATAAAAATACTTTCTAAAGGACTTTTCTTCTGATCATAACTAACTATTTACATAATCTATCATAAAATAAATAATTAATAATGATAAATTGAATAGTAAATAGTCAAGAATGCCATAGAAGTCATTTAATCAAAGAGTTTTCATATCACTACTACTGTGCATAAGAAAGCCAGTATTGTAATTCCAGTTACAATACATTTTGCTATCATCGAATTAGGTCATTAATCTATTTATTCTTCTAATACTGGGTTATATTTTTTTAATTTGTTCTGTAATTATTTATTTACTTTAATTCATTGTTAATTTAGGTTTATTTTTTGATACTTTTTATTTGAAAAGAGGTCTTGTTTTCCATAAATCAAGAAGGTTACTAGTCTTTCCTGATTTATTTATTATCTTTTTCCATTTATTTTAATCTCTAATATTACTTTTTGATTTATTATTCTTATATTGTGATTTCATTAGATTTTATTTCATTTGTTTTATTTATTCTTATTTTGATAATTTAGGTATAACTACTAAACATTACTATGAATTGATTCTTATTTTATTTTTTATTTTTTGTTTTTATCTTAATCTTTATTTTCTTTTTATTGTTCTTTGGAGGACTTCAGATGGATGTATAAATTTTTATTTTTTTTGATAAATTCCAGATGTTTATAAAAAACTTTTTATATTTTTTAGGATGTTTTTTGGAGATATTTATGTTTTTTATTTAACTATTTGAGATTTTACTCTTCTCAAATTTTCATTTCCTTTATTGACTTTTTTTATGCTTTGAAATGGTTGTTAATTATGTTCTTTTGGAGTAAAATCTTAAACCAATATTTATGGATTTTTTTGTTATGAATCTTCTGTGTGATTTTTTTGTCTATCTGCCCTAATGCTTAGAAAAGAAGATGAGTCATCTCTCAATAGTTCTCTCTGTTTTAAAAAATCTAGTCTTATATTTTTTTTAGGTTTATTTTTGTGAGCCCCAACCCCAACCCCAACCCCAACCCCAACCCCAACCCCAACCCCAACCCCAACCCCAACCCCAACCCCAACCCCAACCCCTAACCTATATGATGTTTATTACATAATTATAGTTCAATATAATTGTAATTTATGATCGTCTTATCTAATTATTCGAAGGTTAATTCTTTTTGTTAAAAATATTTATTTATTATTTATCTTTTCAAGATAGAGAATAACAGGAGTTATGGGTACTAGATATCATTTTTTCTTGGGAATAAAGTAAACATTGTCAAACTGCCTTCCGAAAAGAGATTTTCCTTTGATTGTATCTTGAACAGCTGTATCGAATTCTTCATGGCTTTTGCTCATCAAAGCAGCTGCATCTCTGTCAAGTGGTTCTTCAAGATCAGCTGATTTGATGTTCTAAAGAAGATGAAGAAGTCCAATGATGACCAAATGAAGTTCATAGATAGGTTTCCAGCCAGCTCTAAGGAGATTGAGACAGACGTTTCCTTGTTTATCGATGTTTGGGTGTAGAATTTTGTTGAGGCACTTGACTTCTGGCTGTTCATAGGGATATTTTTCATTGACGAAGTAGGAGAAGGTGATTTTAGAGTTGCGATAGTAGGATCTTTCTTGATTGGGTAAGATAGTGATATGTATTTCTGTGACTGAGCCTTAATTGGGGAAGGAGATCTAGACGTTGTCGATTTTGTTTTCTTGGTATTTCTGGATGTCTATTTTCATGCGTTTTTCAGCTGTGATGACATCGCTGGTGTTCTTCTTTTTCTGTGCTTATTCTTCTTCAAGCCTTTTTCCTTTGAATTTACCAATCATTTATTATTATAGTAAAGAGGCACCAACAAAATAATAGCACTCAGTATTGACTTAACCTATTAAATAGATTTAAATAAATTAAATATAATTTTATTTATCAAATTGTATTAAAAATTAATATTTAATAGAATTAGTCACTTATTTTTAATGAGCTAAAAATACTTACTCAATAATTTATCTTATTAATACCTATAACTATTAATATTTATCAACTGATGTTCAATTTATAAAGTATCGAATTAATCACAGTTGTCGATAAAATTATTCTCCTAAAAATTAGAATAATCTTTAGTAAAGCTTTTTATGAAGTGATTTGGATAATTTATAAATTTAAACTATTTTATTGAACTAGAAACTATCAGAAATAAACAGTTGTTGAATACAAAATTGCAATTATATGAGAATTTAATCTTATAAGTAATAAATCAAACCCGCCTAATAATATCAACATGTTTGGACACAAATCAAACAACTCCTCCTTCACACCAAACAATACTACCTCACAACTTTTTGGAAACAATCAACCCAATCAAAATACTCAAAATCAAGGGTTCTTTGGCTCTAATCCTCAAAATCAAAATCCTAATCCTCAAAATCAAAATCAAGGACTTTTTGGACAAAATGCCAACCAAAATACCTCCTTTAACTTAGGAACCAACAACTCATTGGCTAGTCAAGGTGTTGGGCTCTCTACTGCATCACCTTTTGAAAATGTTAACCTTAATCAAAAGGGAGGGCTTTTTAGTGGAATCAATATAGCTACTTCAAACAACTCAACTATGAATCAAAATAAACCTAATATTCAAGCAATGTTCGGAGCTACTCCCAAACCGAATACAGGACTTTTTGGAAACTTGACTCAAACCAATACTAATCAACCTAATGCCATGAATAATACTCCAGGAATAAATGCTAGTAATCAAGGAATAGCTAGTAATGTTCAGAATACCTCTCAAGGCATGTTTGGACAGACAAATCAAAGTGTTGGGCCATCTAACCAAGGAATGTTTGGGCAATCTAACCAAGGAATGTTTGGGGCAAATAAAGACAATGGAAATCAAGGTTTTTTCGGAACTCAATCAAGTTTAACTCAAAATAATGGATTTTTAAAAAATAATACACAGACTAATCAAGGAACAGGGTTTTTTGGGACTACACAACCATTCCAAAGCAACTTAGCTCATACAGCAACTAATCTAAATATGAACAATTCTAA
Source organism: Bugula neritina (assembly GCA_964035545.1). Taxonomy (NCBI): domain Eukaryota; kingdom Metazoa; phylum Bryozoa; class Gymnolaemata; order Cheilostomatida; family Bugulidae; genus Bugula; species Bugula neritina. Next base: position 7,641 of record CAXIUT010000269.1, on the reverse strand, counting down.
TCAAACTATGAACAACCAAAATCTTAATATGAACAACCAAAACCAGAATCTTAACATGAACAACCAGAACCAGAATCTGAATATGAATACTCAGAATCAAAATCTAAACAGTCAGAATCAAAATATGAACCAGAATTTTAATATGAACAGTCAAAATCAAAATATCAACAATCAAGTCCATAACATGAACCAAAATCTCAATACAAACAACCAGAACTTCTCATTGAACAATCAAGACCAAAACATCCATAACATGAATCAACCACAACAAAACAGTGGTTTTTTTAATTCTCTAGCAACAACTTCTAATCCAGTTCAAAACACCAACTCCTCGCTCTTCCCAAACCAAACAACCAATACAAACCCTCCTATGTATAATAATCAGCTGGGAGGTCCTACCTGGGGAGTACCAGCAAATAGCACTAACAATAACTTCAACTTGGCTACTACCAATAATACTACTTTGATTACTGATAACAATAACAATAGCAATATATCGGGAGGAAAGTTTGTATCGGCTCATACTCGTAGTCTAAAAGTTGATAAAAAACATCAAATTAAATGTATAGCAGCTTTGGAACAGTTTTAAGGTAAGACTAAAGAATAGTTGAGGATAAATTTCATATAAACTAGGCAGCAACCTGCTTTGATTCAGAATAAGGTTGGAAATAATAAAAATAATGTTAGTTATAATAAATCATTTAGTGCAACTAAAGTTATCAGTGGAAATAATAATATTGCAAAAAATAATCAAAGTCTACCTTTGTTTTCTCAAAATTCAACTAGCAATCAAAATAATAATAATCAAAATAAACCTGAAACAGCTCAACCTCCTCTTTTTGGTCAAACAAATCAACCTTTCGGTCAATCAAATCAACCATTTGGTCAACTAAATCAACCTGTAGCACAGAATAATCAACCTATTGGACTGAATAATCAACCTATTGGAATGAATAATCAGCCTGTAGGACTAAACAATCAAAACTCAGGTCAACTAAATCAACCATTAGGAGTATATCAAGCCGCAAACACTTCACCACTTGTAGCAAATACACAAAACCAAACTTCAAATCAAACACATCAACAAAATCAATCATTATTTAATTTCAATATTCCAGCACCAACAGTTTGTTTTCCAAATCAATAACAACCAAATAACCAAACATCACTATTTAACACTCCAGTGCCATCAACGATAAATCAAAATACTCCTCAAATCAACTCAAATAATTCTCAAAATACTTTTTTCCCCTTAAATAACACTCAACTACCAATCAATAACACTCAACTACCAATCAATAACACTCAAATACCAATCAATAACACTTCACAACAACCCTATAACACTCCACAACAACCCTATAACACTCCACAACAACCCAGTAGCAACATACCTATGAATCAACCAGTTTACCCAGCTGGGCAATATATGCCTCATCAAGTTGTTGCTTCTCAATTAACACCAATTCAAAACATTACTATTCCTCTTACTTAGATAGATATCATAACTTACCTTCAGTATCTTAAGTCGTATATTAGTCCTTATCTGCCATCTCTTTTCACACTTGAAAACAGATCTCAACTAAGTCCTTTTATAAGCTTACTTTTAACTCAAACTCTTCTCCCTCAAAACTAGCAACAAATCCAAATAGCATCCTCTCTCATCGACGCTCTCTTTAAAGAATCAGCCAAAAACAAATAAAAATAAACCTTTAAAGTAACAAGAAATCCATTTGACAACTTTGAATAGTAATAAAAATAACTAGCCACTACATCATTTTGGACAAAAGAGCCAAAAAAGTATAAAAACAATTATTCTTAATAAAAATACTAATCAATGTATAAAATAGATGCCTATCATAGATATGAATAGAGCTATAATGCTAATAACAAAAAAATAGATCCTCTTGGAAATTTTAAATTTCCAAAACCAAACAGAATATAAAAATATAAAAAATAGCAAACATACACCTCTTTAAAATAATAAAATCTGCCAAGAATAGGACAGCTTAATATCTAGCCATCGATGTAGTAAATAAGAAAAATGACAATCCCACAGATAAGAAACGTATACCAGGTGAAAGTGAGTAACCAATATGGATCTGTATAGTTTTTGAAGCCGATATCGCTGTATAGAATGTAGATATAAAAGATAATAACAATCTAGCAAAACAAAATAGAAATCAACAGTTCTCAACTTGAATAGTAACCTGTTAGAATGACTTTCAATAATTTTGGGAACTATACTAACCTCTAAACATAGGAGCAAAGTAAGTTGTTGAAGAATATGAGGGTGTGGATAGATAAGATGCATATGGTTGAAGTTAGTCATAATCCTAGGAATGGGGAACTTGTGGTTGATTTTGATTAATGATTTTTGAATATTTGTTATCTTTTATTTTGTATTGAATATAAAATGGTTGATATCAGGTGTATTTTTATAGGGTTTTTGTTAGAAAATCTTTATAGTATATTCCATTATTCTAAGTCGAGGTGTCTTATAACTTTATTTTGTTAAAACGTTTTAAATATGAACTCCTTATGGTACTTACATCAACTCCAATGGATCAGGCTCGATAAATACTGCATAAGTATTCCTGCCGATTCCTGTGCCAGCCAATTAACTACATTTAGACACACAATGAGGTGTAGCTTAAAAATATCCTCCGCTTCTTATCTGAGAACTTTAACCAAATTGAAAAGCAAGCATGTTATCAGGAATGACAAGTTGCGAGGTCTCAGCAAACCTATTTTTGGCCATGAGACCACCAGATTCCAACCTGACATCAGCAATCTATCCATTCTGATCAGTATAGAGAGGAGAAGTCAGCGCAGTCAGCAATCCAAAATCATTATGCCATCCGCACCAATCATCTTCATTCGACCCTTTCTCGTCAAAAGAATAGTAGTGTAGCATTTTACCCATATGCGATTTACCATTTACGGCAATATTATGTAGATATTTCTCAGGATAGCTATTTATTTTAGAAAGCACGTATCTGTCTACTTGCAGGGCCAGCATAGCGCCAACTTGCAGCATCATTCTAGATAGGAGTTTTACGTTTGTTTAGCTGTATGTTAAAGAGAGTACATTTATGGGATGTCGTTTATCCAGCTATTGGGGTGTAGAATTGTTTTTATTGTTATGTGAATAGATGTTATTCGTTCTATTGGATGATGTATCCTTCATCTGAGGCGGCATTTATGTAGTAACTTCCTTTGCCAGTATCGTATTTGTCTTGAAACTTTTCAATGCCTCGAGACCGTCCTCTGGAATAAAATATCTATGGTCTTTCGTATTTTTTAAGTATCTATTATGGTAGATTGGCTAATCTATGAAATAATTTCAAAGTTTTCTTTCTCTGTTATGGATATTCAGGAATATTGTTGATAAATAATATGCCCATACCTCACTAACATCAAATAGTACCTCCAGGACCATAGGCTTGTTCTATTTATGCGTGAAGATTTATACCTTTGATGAGATTTTAGTATTATATGATGACTGAGTTGGCTAACGTCTTGCCTATTTTAGTTGCCATCAACTTAAATTATAAATCGAAACAAGATAAAAATATATTTCAGTATCATTTGTTTTTCTTTAATAGTAAATACAATTAAAAGTTGTCATGATTTTTAGTTACCCCATTTATAAAATGATTCAAACTCCTCTTTTTTGCACTCTAAGCATTCAACAAGTATCGACTACCATGCTTCTCTTTAAAATCTGATTTATCCACTGGCTACCCGACTTGAATAGTCGATACCTGCCGACTTAACTATTTCTCTTTCGATTATCCTTTGGAATCGATGCTTAGCGATTAATATCTATTATGTTTTCTCTATGTGTTATTACCTTTTGACTTATAATGCAGTGAGCCGGTCATGCCTGCATTTTTTGCTTTGTTTGGTTGTTTGTTTTAGGCGTTTAGTTGTAGACTGTGATGGTATAGTTGGAAATGTAGCTTTTTGGAGTGGCGGGTGTCGCTCATATAGGGAGTTATTCTTGGTAACTTGATTGTTCGGTTGGTGCGGAGGGGTAGAGTTAGTTATTAAATTGGGAGTAGAGTGTCTATAGGTTATATGGTTGGATTCCAGGGTCCTAGTTCTGATTGATTGATAATTTTATTAGTTTTTTTCATAAAAGGTTATATTAAATTATCATTGCTATGAATATCATTCATATTTCAAACATTGTTTTACATGAGTTGTTCTTTTAATTAAACTATTTTTTTGTTAATATTTTATGATTATTCGTTTGATGAAGATATAAGTGTAGAGTTGCTTATAAAGTCTGATGAAAAAAAGAATAGAAAAAGCAAAGAAGGGATTTGAACTTTAAAATAACCTATAATAAAAGGATATTTACCCCAAAAACCCTAAATTAGGATTTATTTCTATTGCTTTTTTATAAAAGGTTGGTCTAGTTCTATAACTAACTACTATTCCAACCCACATCAATGACTACTATTATCTAAATGTATTAAAATATACTTTTTGAGGTGATTTTATTATTATTGGAGGAGAAGGTGTCAAAGTACTCATTTTATAATTATTTGAGTAATAAGAATAAAAAACAATTTGTAATTAAATAAATTTAAAAAATGATATTTTAATAGTTAAATAGTATTGATCAGATAAATCATTGATTTAAAACTAATTTATTAATAAAATATATTAATAAATATTAATAATACAAGAACATTATCTGATATTTTAATATTAAAATACAAAACAAATCCTTTTAAATGACCTTAAATCAGTTCAAACAGACCTGTTATATCAAAAACACTTACCAAAATACTTACAAAATCCATCCCATAGCCTACCATCAACATATCTGCTACAAATCACATAATATTTGATTTCTATAAACATCTTTTCTGATACATAACTATAAAACCAACAATCAAATCCAAAATCATCAAAACCTAAACACCTAATGAAGCACACTATCTTTCTCATGGCAATGGTCCTATTTCTAGTTATCTTAACAACAAACCAACAAAAAAGTTAATAGACGTATCGGTATACTTTGGGAGTGTGCGATGGAAGTGCCCATGGAGGATGCTAGGCTGACGATCATGAGTGTCACGCAAGAGTAAGAATGGATTCTATTGTTTATGCAGCGATTGTTGCAGGTACTGTTGTGGTGGCTATTATTGCCTGTCTGGTCTGTCTATATTGTAATTAAACTTTATTTGCATATTCTGGTACTTGGAACCTATCGATGTAGACTAGAAAAAAATTAGCCTAAGAACATCATCATCGACTTGAATGATTTATACTCTTTTTTATAGTTTTTTATTTTTTTGAAATGATTTTTTAATCAGTGGTGGTGGTTTAAATATGCCAATTATTATTAATTAAAAGTTAAGAGAATTTGTTAATAGTAGTTGGTAATGGTTAAGGTATTAAAATAGTTTATATTTTATAAAGGAAATATATTGTTTTTACAGAATAATGATAAGAGTTGAACAATATAAAACAATTGGGTTAATTATAAGAATTAGAGGTATTATTTGTTATTGATTAATATCTGTTAAATTCATCATTTAATTTTTTATAAAAAATACTCTTAAAGACTATTAATAATGTTAAAAATACATGTATTATTTTTGATCATAAAAATTGGCATAAAAATATATGTTAAATAAGATGGATTTTTATCATTCTTTTAATTATTGGAAAATCAATTAGAAAATAATAATAATAATAATTAGACTAGGAAATGAAGTATTATTTGAACTTATATATTTTACTTATTATAAAAATATTATTATTTTGGTATTCTATTTGGTTTGTTTTAGTTGTTTGTCAATTTGTAACTTATTTTAGAACTAAATTAGCAAATATTAGGAAGTTAATCAGATTTTATTATTAAGTTACTCTTTATTAAACTTTATAAAATAATATATAAGAAATAGGCGAAAAGAGGTAAAAAACTAAACAACAAAATCAACAAAAATAACATATAAAAAATGTCCAATCATCATAATAGCAAAACATAATAAACTCCAAAACCAACAACCACATTCTAACACAATGGACAACGATTATCTAACCCAAGTGAATTTTTCATACAACCCCCCAGAAATAACAATCTCAAAACCCCAAATAATCTCCCCATAATAAAGCAAATCATAGGATCCTGACAAAATAAGCAACTTACTCTAAGAAGACACCTTCAAGAAAAGACTAACTGATAAGATATTGAACAAAACAGCAAATAATATAGATCTATCTGAAATATAGTAAAAGAATATAGAGCCGATCGTTATTAATGATCAGATGGATTAGATAGAATATATTCAGTTGGAGTAGGAGGAGAATAGGGAGGGGAATAAGGATGGGAAGGGGGGATCTTGATTTGGATAAAATTGATGTGAATTAGCTGATTGTTAGGTTGGGATTGGATAAGGCTCCTGATCTGGAGGATTGGAAATAACTTGAGGTTATTGATTGTAGAAAAGAAAGACAGGAGAGAAAAGAAATTCATCAAGGTAAATCTGGTAAAAATAGTACAAATAAAAAACCATCTTTTAAAATCAACCAAAAACCGATTAATCTTACAAACTAAAAACCGATTAACCTCAATAACTAAAAGTCTATAAATCTTACTAACTAAAAACCTATTAGTCTCAATAACGAAAAACCTATCAACATCAACCACAACAACGATAGACAAAACAACAACCTAATTAACCACTATATTTACAACCACCACAACAACTACAACACTAACTAGCTAACTTCAAACTACCGACCTGAACAAACAATCCAAAACAAGCAAATATAATTGATAAACTTCAATCAATAGCAACTGGACATTCAATTTCAGGACGGCAAGATGGCAAAGAAAGGCGGAAAGTAGCCTCAGAAGCAATCAAATATAAACCTCCTCAAAAACAGTTTTAAATAGCTATAAAAAAGAAACAAAAATAAAAACAATTTGGCCAATGTCGATCTTGACATCCTGGTGACTTAGCTATTCAAAAATGACTTAATTAGTAACAAGTTGTACAAACAATTTATAAATGGTTACAGTTTGAAAAAGGTAGTATCGTTTATCAAAATCTTTTCAGATAATTAATATGATATTAAAAATTATAAGGAGACTATCAGTATTATGGATCATAGACGGATAGCTTAGTTGTTGGTCTAGTTGAAACCAGAATAGTATTGTATTCAGATGCCTGTATAGCATGGTAATTAGAAGATATAGGAATTTATGAAGCATCTTTATGGATTGCATGATAGGCAGTATAAATTTTTTATTGGAGGAAATTGATGGAGGGTAAAAAGCAGCTTTATGGAAAAATATCAGTTAGCATGTTAGGCAAAGCAAAAATGTTGTTGGAGGATATTACAGAGCAAATGATACATAGAATAATCAGGTGTATAGAAGTCAGGTTAAGAGTGAGACAAAAAAGAGTAAAAATAAAAAAAAGACTTATGAGATATAGAGTTCTGAATTATCATCAGAATAATAAAGAAATAAATGATATCAGATATTGAATGTATATTTTATTTATAAATATTGGGGTTGGGGTTGGGGTTGGGGTTGGGGTTGGGGTTGGGGTTGGGGTTGGGGTTGGGGTTGGGGTTGGGGTTGGGGTTGGGGTTGGGGTTGGGGTTGGG
>CAXIUT010000268.1:0-17590 GCA_964035545.1 Bugula neritina | reverse complement strand
GGCATAACCTAATGTTGCAATGCAATGAAACACATCGCCGAAAAGGTATTAATTGACAAATAGCCGCAATAAGCGCATGGAAAGATCACGGTGACGATACCAGAATGTCCACAAAAGTCGCACAGAAATCAGCACAATCGGTTCAAGAATCCAATATCTGCAACGTGTGTAACATGTGCTTCTCACAAACTTTGTTGTCTTCTATAGTGACGCCTTCACTTTCAAGCAATTTGATCTTTTTGGCTATTGACGGAGCTCCGGGTCCTATTTGTCCCTGAAATCCTCCCAGTTCTAGGTTTGAAGCAATCACTCGATGACAAGGAACAACAGGCGCGAATGGATTATGTCGAAGCGCGTTTCCAACTGCCCTTGGACTATTCAATCAATAATTATGTATCAGAGCCTCGCTACCCAAACGACAAACAAACCCAATTTACCTTGTTTTCAACACTTTGGCAATAGCTCCATAGCTTGTAACTTTTCCTTTTGGAATCTCACATAGAACATTAAAAACCTTTCTCCGGAACTCTGAAATAGTAGGTTCCGCAAATTCTTCCGCAGACATGTGATCTATAGCCCTTATCATTTTCCAGACCTCTGACTTTGACTTAGAATTGGCGCATCCCTTGCAAACTCGTAGCATCCCCACCAATATTATCAACAATGGCAATGCCACAACGAATGCTGCGACCAGTCTGAAGCACAATACGATCGCAGTAAATCTCTCAATCCGGTGTCGACAAGCGGTCGATGCTTCGGAATTCCAAAAAAAATGAACACTACAGAATTGCGATTTCCGCTTGCCGCAGAGGTGGACCGAAGCAATTTATGCCAACTTTATTACGCCTCCGCGAATATTTCCCACCAAAAAAAAGATGGCAACTTGATTCATGTCACCTTTAACAGCCTTGGGATCAATGAAAAGAAGCGCTTTGTCCCAAGAAACACCCGGGGCTTGATGGCAGCGTTTTGGAACCAACTAGTCGCTTTAAACCTCTTTCTCCACTTCAACAATTAAGCAATAGTCACTCTCAGCTGTATTGTGTAGCCAGATCACTTTTAAATAACCATTTAAGAAAAATAACTTTTGGCGATACTTGTCTATGGCGCCAAATGGGTTGGCCGTTATTTTCAGTTATTTTCAAACTTTTTCTAGTACGAGAAAAAGAACAACTTGAGTGATCTGTCTTTTCCATTCAACAGCACTTAACATTGAACAGCACTCAAAGTTTAACATGGTGAGTATTAATAATGCGAGTCATTGCTCTGTGTGGCTACCTGCAGCAGAAAGTGAAACAGGGTAGATCAACGCATTTATCGCCGACAGGAAATATTCCGATACCGTCTGATGTTTTAAGCCACGAACTGCAATTGCCAAATTTTCCGTCTTGCTGAAAAGGCGGAATCCAAATAGTAAGGCTGCCTTATTTGCCCTGCGCAGAATGAATATCAAGCAGAACATGTTCAGCTTGTGACGACTAGTCAAAGGATATTTTGCGCAATCACGCCTCACCGATTTAATTGTGATGAATCTTTTCAAGTGTTATGCAATAGACACCCCATAAACACATTGTGGTTTTAATAGCTTCGAAGTGCCATTTTTTTTGTGGACAAACGTTCCGCCCAGCCATGGAAAAAACTGATATCAGAATACTGAACAACTTGGCAGAATCAATAATGCCAGACAATTCTCCATCCGAATAAGCGTCATTGAATATCCAACGGGAATAGAGCTAAGCCGTCATTTAAATATTGTGTACAATGTCTCAATGAATAATATCGCCAGAGACTTTAATTATCATTGGAGCCCTCACACTTCAACCAAGATCATTAATCAAAACAGACCATTCGTTCGAAGGAAACTCACCCGCCCATTGCGGATACTTGGCAGGAAACCTTTTCAAAGCTCTTCTCAATTGCGAATCGGAGCCAGAAATATGCAAGATATTGCAAGACAGAGAACCGGAATCCTCAAAACTTCCAACTCTGCGAACGATTTTACACCACTCCTTCGCATACTGACGATCAACCCGCAGCACCAGCATTCCAAGCCGATGATCTAAAGCAACTACCTGACACAAGTTCCCCATCAATATCCCTTTAGCATCATCAAATTCACAAAACGCCAATTTCGTCAACTTGCGAATAATGTCACTAGCGCCCAAGCCTTTCAACCACGACAAAGGCTTTAACGCATACCTAATATTTCCAAACCGCTTATTAGATTCCGAATACCCAATCGAACGCGGGAAACGGCGTTTCTTTCCAGCTGCATCTCCCATGTCAGTCGAGCCACCAGCCGGCCACTCATCATCCTTTCTCATGCGAATCACCAAGTAACGAATTTTCTTTCTGACCATGGCATATGATATCGACAACGATTGCAGCGAAATTGAATTACTCAGGAAAGGAGCTAACAGGTTTGAAGTTCGACGTGTTCCCAAATTGGCATGGGAATCGGTCCGTGCTCGGGCTGCAGATGTTCGTCTGAAATTAGAAATCGAGGGCGCGGAGACCGGCGTGAGCGGAGGGCACTTTTACGGTGAGCATAACTGGATGATAAGAAAAGACTCTGGGGAATTTGAACTCCAAGAACATTACGGCATGTCCTTGGAAGCCTTCGTGCCAAAAGCCCCCGATCCGTATCGAGGACTCGAGGGTGATGATGGGTCTCGGGAGGAAGTAGATTATGGCCTTGACTTTGGGGAACGGCTTCTGAAGAAGCTGGAAGAAATTGACGAAGAGGATGGCTGCGAATTGATGCTCAACGAGTTGCCGCTTAAAGAGCTCGACTATGCTTGGCAGGATTATATAGAGAGTGCAGGGTTATCTGACGACCTCGAACGGATTGATGATGTAGCACAGGTGCTACGGGATATGTGCCAGGGGAATACGAGCAGTCAGGGTGTAATAATAGTGTTCCAAAGATTGCTAGATGCATCGCTCAGAATAGCTTGCACGATTGGGAATGCCTCCTTGGTAAGGGCTTCTCTGGGAATTTCTGACTCTTCGACTTATTCGCTTACCCTTAGTGGGGATCTGGAATGCGTACAAGAGAATGGAATGACACCAATACACTTCACTTGCAGATATGGTCATCTGGATTGCCTTCGGGTACTAGTTGAGGAAGCGCACGCTAATGTTAATCGCACAACTAGTTTTAGCGGCGACAATTCGCATCGAAACGTACTGCCCTTACATACTGCGGCTGAAGCTGGCCATGTGGATATTGTTAAATACCTGATAGAAGAGTGCGACGTTCCACCAGATGCTGGAACCGTTGAGGGTGTAACCGCTTTGCACCTGGCTTGTTTCCGTGGCTCTGAGAAGGTTATCAGCTATCTTATTCGTGAAATTGGAGTAGATCCTTTTGGTGTTCATTCCATTTCTCCGTTCATGCTCGCTATTGTTTTCCTCAAGCCTGCCTCTATTCGGGCAGTAATGGATTCTATAGTTTTATCATTCGACACCGGTGCATGGCGCATCCGTGAAGAAGGCCAGAAAAAAAATACAGATGACGAACCATGCGTTACGCTGTGCGGAAAAATCCGCAATCCAAACGTATTTTTTTATGGAGTTTTGCTGATTATTGTATGCTGGGAATCAGAAATCGATGTGTACCAGGATGCAGATGAAGATCAGCTCCGTGCTAACGCACTACGGGTTTTATGTAAGTACATACCCAAAGAGAATCTGCCAGTTTTGCTTAATTTTCGATTTGGAGAGCGCTCTTCCTCCCATCTCCAAAAGATTTTTCGAAAGCCGCTCAAGGTTGAATTTGAGGACACGTTGTTGCATTGGGCTTCTAGACACTGCCGTCCCCAGTGTATTGCTGCTCTTTTGGAGTTAGGATCCGATATCACAATGAAAAATTCATCAGGTGATACTGCTGTGGATTGTGCCCTTCGAAAGAGGCCATCCAATCGTCGCACAAACAAGGATCTAGCCGCGCAGATTTTACTTAAGGCATGGTTTGCGGCGAAGAAGGCAGCTGAGAGAAATTTGGATGTATTGCTTAGCAGTGGTAGCCCGCGAAGCTCATGTAAATCAGACGACCGGGCAGTGAAGAAGAAGACAAAAAAAGAGAAGAAGAAAAAGAAGAAAAAGAAAAATCAAGCTGTTCTTCTGGGCGTGGATCCGCAGAACGAGTCAGTAGAACCTAGTGAGACCGATGGAAACACAATGAAGGAAAACAAATGTCCTCCTAAATCTTCGCCAGAAGATCCAAACACCATTTTAAATAAAGTACTCGAAGAAGATGCATGGTCTGCAGACGTAAATGAAAAGAAAGAAGAGTTCGCCGAAGTGAGAACGGATGAAATATTTCAAGGCAGTGAAACTAAAGCGATCCATTCCCATGAATCTAAAAGTAAGGCTCCGGCATCTTTCTTGAACGAGGGTGCGGAATTGCCCGAAAAATGTGTTGTTGAAGATCGATACATTGTCGATAACAAACGGGCACAATCCATAGAAAAGGAAGGACCAAATTCATGTTCTTCGAAATCTTTGGCTTTTGAAACGGAGGTTAAAAAACAGGGCGTATCGGATTTTTCTTGCGAAGATGAGAAACCTTTGAAAAGCAAAATTTATCAATCGACTTCTTCATTGTCTATCCCGACTGAAAGTAAGTTTGAAAGATGTTTTGAGCTTTTTCGCTCAAATCGAATACTAAGCTCAAGTGATTGTGGCATTGAAATGGAAACGTTGAATGGAGATTCCTCCGAGGTTTGGGAGTCTCCTAAGGAGGTTCCTGAAATTGTAGATCCTGTCTACTTTCCAAAAAGACAAGACGCACTCACTCCTCCGATTGACCGCGTAGAAGCTTTTGAAGACGCTGCTTCTAACATGATGATAAGAGAGTACCCAAGTTCCATTTCTCTGGCTTTAGATCCAAGGCATGTTTTGGGTTGGAATTTATCAGAGCTGAGCAGCTCTCAGCTTGATTTATTATGTCGACTCCATCGACAAGAGTTGGATAAGGTTATGGATGCAATGGTGAAATCGGCACAAAAAATGAACAGGGATACTATAGAAGAAGAATATGGAAGAGAGGCCTTGAGAGCAAACCAACTATTTGAGTCAGATCATCCGTTTGGTCAATGATAGCTTGCATCGAAAAAAAATCAATTGGGGCTTCGCAAGTGCAATGCGCTTGTCTAAACCGTTTACAGTTGTGCAAAATATCAGCTTAAAGCTAGAGTTTCAACCACTTTGGCAATTTTTTTCTTTGCCTTGGCGCTGACGCAGAATTTGCATCTTGGCGAATTCGAGCATCACTAGAATCTACAATATCAATTCCTGCTGGAATAGCATGGGGCTTTCTACAGAGTGAACTCGACATTTTTCGCTGCTCTTCTGCCCGCAAATAAGTCTGAAACCCAGGCGCCTCATTTACGGACGATATCCAGGACAAAAATATTACAGCAGTCGGAACCAATCCGGCATTTGACAACTTAACATCTGTTTCAAGTCTCTTTGGTGCATGAGGTGAACGCAGAAAGAAAGAAGACTTCAATTCGGGAACCAGAACACCTTCTATGCAGGCAACTACATCAGAAATACATTCATTTGGAGAAAAGCAAGCTTCAAGAGCAAACATGTCCGGAAATCGCACCCTGATAACAGTCTGTTTGTACACTTTCGACTTCTTAATTGTTTCTAATTCACGGATAACCCTAGTCTTAAACTTTTCTGACTCCTTTTGCTTTTCCAGACGAGTCTTGGCGGCAACGCTTAATATTCTAGAGTCCACAGAGGACTCGGTTACAGAAGATGAAGCGTCAGAAATAATTTCATCTGGGATATGCGCTAGGTCTGGATTTGTTGAGCCTTGCAGCCACATGCGAATGTTTCTTTCGGGAATCCCGCTCGAAGCAATGATCGAATCTCGCTTTGCTTTTAAAGATTCAAGCTCAGACTCGGCACAAGACTGCAGGTTATTCCGTGGGAAATTCGCGAAACGCACCACATCGGAGCGAAAAGGGTCGAAGTTTTGGTGGCTCTCGGTTGCGGGGATCGGCAGACTCGCTGGTTGTGAAATTCCGATACCTACACAGCTTGGCTTACCAACTGGCGTAAATTTTTGAAACTTTTCCAATGATACTAGCATAGAATACAATAACCCAGAGTCTTCACGCGACTTTTCAAGTACATAAACCGGGCAAGAATCGCTAGATGCGTCCTCTAATGCGAAACCTGCAGCGCGCAGCAGGTCTAAGGCAGCAGGAATCCGGCCAAAAGTTTCGGAGAATCGCTTATTCGAAGTTCGTAGTCGTCTAAATCGTTCTTCATTCGGCTCTGAAATAAGGTTGTACAGTATTGCCTTGAGTGTAGAAATAGTGCCTTCGATGTGCTCATCAGCACCTTTACCAAGCAGCGCAAGAAATAGCTTGTCGAAAGACTTCTCCTGGCTAGTTTCAACTTTCTCGCGGTCTTTCGCGTCACTCTGAACACCACTAGCTCCAATTTTACGTCTTCTCGATTCACGATCGAAATCGTACTCGATTCCTTTGCCATCAGCTACAATCGAACCCGAAGATCTTATTCCCTTCCGAATAATCTTGAAAGAAGTTGCTCCATCTCGAATCCCAAAGGTAAGCAGAGTCGTGTTAGCGAAGGAATCCATACCAGTCACGGTTTGTCCAGCCACAAAAACGGATTCAATTTCAGACACAATGCGCTCCTCGGTAAACCCCAGCATTCTTAAAATCTGCAAAATCGACACTGATGGCAACACCTTCATCACCTCCTTGGATGAATTCCCAATCTCAAGATCCACTTGGAGCTCCTCCGCCAGCTCCGTACGATTCTTCGCTGAGGTGTCCAATTCTTCCGTCTGTTTCATCGCTCCGTCTTGCCGAGGCTTCAATTCCAACACAGCATTTGAAGGGACCCTGGAGGAGCAAAGTGGAGCCAATGGATCAACGAACTGGTCGCCATACCAGAAGCCCAAACGGTCCATCTCCATGGTCGAGATCCCAAAATGAAGACAGGCATCTTGAAATGTCCTCTGAAGATTTGATCGTCGAGAAGGAAGTGCACAGGAGTATTCCTGCCTACAGTACACAATTATCAATACAGTTGACTCGTTTGGCGCTTTCATCGAGGTCAGGGATCCATGGAGACAAAGTGAAGAGAACACACCTGGTGTGTACCTGAGCTCCCGGCATCTTTTCGAAATCTTTTCAAGTCTTTTGAATTCTTCTTGTGCTTTTTTGATTATGTAAGTAGAAATAATATACTCTGAAGAAATCAATGCAATTGTCAGAACAGCCGAATCTACTTTAAAAATTAAGATTTTTTGGCCTGAAAATGAGTCAGTGTTGGGTCATGACCGTTCGGGATCAAGTTTATATCAACCCAATTTCGGGATCTGGTCGACTTTGATGGTCTAAACTAGCAGATATACCAGTTTACTGTCGGATTCATTCTTTTGATAGTTTCTGAGAGTGATATAGAGGCTTAAATCGTGTCAACTATAAGCTTTACTCTGGAACTCACGATTTTTAATGACGACCTTTTACCGTCTATTCTTCGCTTTGACAATACCTGAGGCTCCGCGGGGGAAGCTGAGATGATTCACATTCTTTTAAAATAAAGCCTGGTGGATTTTGTAGCGGAAAAAAGGAATGATCCATTTTTCAGCCACGTTGCAAAACCAATAAATGACAATCGTTTCTGTCCCGCCGAGAACTAACCTAACGAAGGGTTCAACATTGGAATTATTCATAAAGGTTTCTCAGAATCGTGGCCACTTGCTAGATCTTGATTCAATCTTCTTGTTGGAGAGAGAGACTGCTTTATGAGAAAATAGATGATTTCAGTCTTGAATATACCCGGGATAATAGTTTCGTGCGTTGAATAGCTAATCATTTCAAACAGATAAACGCTTCCAGGAGACAAAAAGTTGGTCGTGAAATTTTTGTGCAGTAAAATTCAATTCGTTTTCGAAAGCTGGTAATACCGATAAGGAAAATATTTCGTCAATAATAGTCGATCCCATGTCCTTCATTGCTAAGCAACTAAGCAAGATTGACAAGTTCAATGTAAAAGAATATGATGAGTAAGAATCAAGCGTCCCAACTCATATCACCGATGCTGAGGCCCTATCTGTTTCTTCAAAGTGGTCAATGTTTTGGTAAGATCCTGATGGATTCGTGTGCGGAATAGTGCCAGTAAATGGAGTACGGCCTTCGATATTGAAACTATCGTGACCCCCAGATCTACCACGGATAAAATTGAGTAACGCTTCAAAGGAAGACTTCGCAAGGTCGACTATTCCAATGAAAAGACTGTACAAAAACTCCTGGTGAGGGACTGCATCAAGCCCTGATCGGCCTTCATATCGAATATTTTGTACTATACCAAAACAGCAATACAGTGCCAGAACTACAATGGCAAAGGTGAAAACAGAGCTAAAGAAAGACCATCCTGATCCATCGCTATTTCCACCATCGCTCGCGGGAGAATCAGTGACCTTCTCCACATAGCAGCCCATTTTATTTTTAGAAATCAGTGTGAATGTTATTTGGCAGGGGTCAGCATTTTCAGAAGAGACGCTGTACATGGGCTCGTTTGAAAGCAATTTATCGCATCGTGCTTGAAACGAAATAACTCTTCCACTCTTACAAGTATCACCATTTTCTGTGAAATTAAACACGTTTTGAATACCGTTTTCAATATTTCCATCGATCGCTGTCCATGATTGTTGAGGGCTTTTCCAATCCGAGCAGCCATGAATACTAACACTTAACGCGTTCCCAGTCCCCAGCTCCACAGAAGTGAAAGAAGAAAAGTCGAACGCGTATCCTTCGACTTCAAGCTTGCAGATATCATCTTCTGCAGCCTGCCCAAGCAACAGCAAAGCCGCCAAGCATAGAAATACGTGGAAGAACATCTTCGAACAGCCTGTCGAGGTGGAGTTCAAGAGCAGCAGTAGAGGTCCTATTTCCTGGAGCGTCCCCCAGTCCTATAGCAACAAAGCACTGTACTCAGATAATATTTAAGGTCTTTCACACCTTTTTACAAAATTAAAGCACCAGGATGCAAGCTCGTACCGAGATGCCTTTCCAGGGCAAGCACTTGAAAGGTTAGGTTAGGTTAGGTTAGGTTAGGTTATATACCACATTTCTTGATTTGAGAGAAGTTATCGCGTTACGAAGTTAGAGAGAAGAAAGAGACAGATCAGGATATTTGAAAGAGTGTTCAAGGGTGTAATTGTCACTAGCAATAAGCGATGTATTAGTTTGAAAGGCTTTAAAAATGGGATGGGTTAGGTTCTGCCAGTATGAACTTTGTTGAAAGAGGAGATTGCCTTACATCAATTCCAAGAGAGGTTTGGCATTGTTAAAATCTCAATGGGCATTAAAGCAGTTGTGTCTGCTGTCGCTTCAATGGGCTTTGAAGTGGTGTTGTCTGTTGTCAAGTAGATACACATTTAATCAGTTCATTAAATTCAGAAGAAGAGAGAGCCGCCAGCTGTCGGATGGTCTCAATGCATGGCATGATGCGTATGGTAAGGTATGCTCAATCCATGCGGCAAACTGAAGCACTTTGACGATGGTCCTTTTAAAATTGAAAGCACTGGCCACCTTAATACTGAGTATTGGAAGCTAATCGAACCTGATCGAAGTGAATCAGCTATGTGAAACCAAAAAGAAACTGCCTCAATTGACTGAGATGGTTCGTTGGCATATGTCTAAGCTTAAAGATGGTCTGCTGGTATATGTCAAAGCTCAAAGATGTCCATGAAGGGCAGTCAACACATGTAAAGAGCAAAGTGTTGAAAAATCCTTATTCAGAAACCGTTTGTAGATCAAACTTTTGACTTACATGAAACGAACGGCAATGAATGCGATTAATCTTGAGTCTCTAGACGGCTTCATCAGGCAATTGATACAAAAAACCGTTCGCTTTGCCTCTTAGCAGAGCATGTTTTAGAATATCAGCATCTTCTTGGAATCATAAAATCGCCCCCTCAACACTTCCTGCAGCCAAGCTTTAAGCTCCAATCAACACAAATCACATCGTTATCAATCAGGAAGCACAAGACCATCTAAAATCTAGCGGCAGATTCAAGAAAGAAACGCAAACGAGGTTCATCTTGAAAGCTCAAAATTTCAGATTCCCCAAGCCTTGTCAGAAATTCATTTAAAGCCATTGCAATCGACGTCTAAAGCTGAACAATGTTTGATAATGCTTAGAAAGCCTTCAGAATGACGGTAGAATTATTATTTCGCGACGTTCTCCACAGCTTGCCTCTCGACTTGCCCCTCCGAAGCCGCCCTGTTTGAGATTGATTGATTGATTTTTCGCGATCTTTTTGTGGCATTTGCTCTTTAATTCCTTAAAACTCTTCATTAGTGTGGATTTAAAGAAGAAATAGAAATCAAAAAGCTTGTCAATGGGCTCGAGTTCGACGACAAGCCATCGAATTCAGTGTTCACCCTTGCGCGAAGGCTTGTCGATTTGGAAACAGCTTAGTTTGGTTGCTTTTTGGAAAGCGAACTACGTTTACTTTAAGGCTACATTGTTGTGTTACTGCGGCAACGACTGAAGGAGACGGGGATGCAATTGGAAGGGACCCTCTCGGCCCTTGCCCGGACCAATGTTTCAGAATTTGGTGTTGCTTGCGCAGAAATTGGTGTCGCCTTTTAGTTTGCGCAGCTTTTAGAGGAACTGGAGAAGGCTCGAGTTGTGGCAGTGCTTTTGTTTCCCAAGAGGGCTTGCTTCGGAAGAAAGGAAAGATTGATTTATGGAAACTTTTGATGCCGCTTAGCTTGTGTTTCGAAGAAGTGAGAGATTTGTAGATAGAGGACGCTGAGAGATGCGGATCCAAGAGAAGGATCAAGAGCTCTTGGATGCGGATTCCGGAGCTGGCTCTGATTCTCAGAAAAATGCACAGCGTTTGAACACTAAAAGAAATTTCACATATCGGAAGCGTCGGCGCCATCGATATTGTTTCTATGGATATGATCCTGCTATCACGGTTCTTGCTGGTGATCCTCGTTTGGAACCTCCACCAGCATGGTTTGGCGTCAACTATCATCCGTCGCAGCCAATCTCAAACTCGTGGGAGGAATGGGGTGGAGCTGAGACTCAGATGTTTAATATTGCCACGAACCAAACTGACAAAATATCGTCGAAGTGTGAAATGATGCGTGACTCAGTAGCTAAGCGTAGACGAGAAAGAATTGCGTCGCTTTCCCGCTCTAGATCCAATGATTTAGATACTGTTGAGACTTTGTCTGATTCGGATTTGGGAATTAGGGAAAATGTTGCCGATCTGGGATCAGACAATGAGCCCCACGAAGATTTGACATTGCACCCGCCTCAACCAACCCCTAATGAATGGTCAGATTGGAACACAATTGACCCATGGGGATATCCTGGGAAGCAATATGGCAACGCCATGCGAGGGGATACTTCTTTTTCACATCGACTAGAGGGCGATTCGGGAAATTTAGTGGCAGATAATGAAACTTATTTTGATGTTTTATCGGATCCCGGGATTCCAATAAAGGACATACCTGCTTCTATGCGAAACAAGGTTTTTTCTAAGATAAACCGTATGCGAAAGCTTCTTTACGAAAAGCGCTTGAATAGTCATGTGGATTATCTCGGAAAGGCGATTCATTTGCTAAAAGGTGAGAGTACGTGTCAGGAAGAAACCTCACAGGACAGTGACCAAGTCTGGCGGATATTGCTTGGTGA
Organism: Bugula neritina; assembly: GCA_964035545.1. Taxonomy (NCBI): domain Eukaryota; kingdom Metazoa; phylum Bryozoa; class Gymnolaemata; order Cheilostomatida; family Bugulidae; genus Bugula; species Bugula neritina. The sequence goes on along the minus strand of CAXIUT010000268.1, from coordinate 5,878 downwards.
AGGTACTCATTGGGATATCCGACCGCAAAATGGTGAATATGATAGAACAGAAAAAAACGAATCGAACAAAATTGGTGGAGCGACCCCTCAAGAATTTGACTTTAACGCTGTCCAAGACTATTTGCGCGTGGAAATTCGCGAAAGAATGAGCGCGCAGCGAACAGGTGTTCTTCTTGCCCAATCTCCAAGTGATCGTTTAAGAACGGCAAGTGTGATTTTTGGCCTCTTGAAAGAGCATGTTAGTGACCTTGTCTCGATGGCTTCTGGTTCTCTGGTGTTGAAAATGTACGTGACCTATACGAAGTTTGAGCACGATTCTAAATTATCAGCTTTGGTTGAGAGCTTAGCTAAGGTGGATTCCAGAAGAAAATTTGCAGAAAAGTTGGGTGAGAATTTATCCTGCAGAGAATTATTGAAGACTTATATAAAGTTAATGGCATTGCAACGCGTCATCCGATGTGCGGATCGTCTGCTTTTACTCCAGAGATTGAACAGACCAATTCGCGTATACTAAGCATTTTAAGGAAACCGCAGTATCATAGTATGCTACGAATGGTGTCTAGGTTTCCTGACGATGATTTCGATAATGCAGTTCGAAGTCGGCATTTTTTGTAGACTGTGCAGGTAGTGACGTGTACGGATGCAATGCTGTTGCGATTCGATGCACCAACACTGTTAGGCATTTTTGTCACGGGCTCTAGCCCCAAAACGCTTGTTTCCTTTTCGTCAAGTATTTTTTCACCGAGAATGTGGAGATTTATGTACCTTGATTTAGCGTTTTGAGTGTAGATAGCTGGATTTTTGAAGAGTTACCCGGGCAACCATGCCGAATATCCTTTCGTAAAATGTGAACATGAATGCAGAGGTCAAGCAGGTCTGAAGAAGTTTCGCCTGGATACCGCGATACCAACCAGCTAGCCCTTCTTTTCTAAATATATCCGATAAACAGGAAATAGTCGTCAAGCTCTGGCTCTCCCCATCCCGGTTTTTACCTGAGACGGCTCGCAGTCTAGTTTGTGCAACTTGTAGCGGATAAGTTACTAGCGTCGCTACCAGCTTGCTGCCTCCTCCAAGAAGTAAATACTCGTAAGCATGAAGTTCATCATCTATGCTTCTTTCGACACTAATATTATCAGTGGCATCAAACGATACACTATGTACGAAGTTTTCATTTCCTGAATCTAGTTCCCCTCTATTGCGCCAACCAACAGCGACAGTCTTCAACCATTCATAGGATGAAAATTGAATGGATGGGTTACTGCATAGGATAAGTGAAGGTCCTAACCCTTTCCACAGCGACGCCAGACCTTCTTCACTGTACAATTTATACATGCAATCGGCAATCCCAGAATACCTAGCTTGTCGAGATGTTGTTGAAGTCAAATTATCTCCGGAGTCGCAGGCCGTCTTTTTCAACATTTCAAGACGTGCAACCGCAAAACGGGTATAAGCACGCCAAATGGGTGTCGTTAGCAGCACATTAACAGCAGCAGCAATGCTGGCGAGAATGAGACTAGCTAATGGGCCTGCATTTTGATGACGATAAGCGGAATCTTTCAGCCTTTTATTTCTAATTCGAACACTGATTCCATAAAGAGTTTTCAAAGCGGTAAACCAATAAAAATACACCAGATTTGAAACTCCAAGAGCAATCAACATTGGGGAAAGCCCATCAAACAACCCAGAAAATCCTTGCCGTTTAATAATCATTCGAAGCACTTCCATATCACTATTACTTTGTCCAATTCCATCACCTTCATCAAGTTGCTTAATTGTTCTTACACGTTCTAAAGGATACGTCAAAGCCATCGCTATTACACTACCTAAAGCACCTGATACAGCATGAGCAAGAGTCTTACTTGAAAGCAAAGGATTCTTCGACACCATCATTGTAACCATTCTATTTAACATTCAAAATTACTTTAACAATCACCAAAACGGCAAGCAGAACAGCAACCAAGCAGATAAACAGCAAACAAGTTAAGATACTTTAAGCAGGGCAGCAACTAAGGCGAGATACTCCAAGCAAAGCAGTAACCAAGGCGAGATACCTCAAGCATAAGCCGCAACCAAGTCAAGATACTTCTAAGCAGAGCAGCAACCAAGTTAAGATACTTTAAGCAGGGCAGCAACCAAGCCGAGATACTCCAAGCAAAGCAGTAACCAAGGCGAGATACTTCGAGCATAAGCCGCAACCAAGGCAAGATACTTCTAAGCCGAGCAGCAACCAAGTCGAGATACTTCAAGCAGGGCAGCAACTAAGGCGAGATACTTCAAGCAGAGCAGCAACCAAGCCGAGATAGTCCAGCTCCAAGCAAAGGCAGATCCCAATCAACCAAGGCAGAGACAGCAGCAAATAAGTCGAGATACTTCTAAACAGAGCAGCAACCAAGCCGAGATACTTCGAGCAGAGCAGCAACTAAGGCGAGATACTTCAAGCAGAGCAGCAACCAAGCCGAGATACTTCGAGCAGAGCAGCAACCAAGGCAAGATACTTCAAGTCGAGGAAGATCCCAATCAACCAACGCAGAGACAGCAGCAACCAAGTCGAGATACTTCAAGCAGAGCAACAAGCAAGTCGAGATACTTCAAGCAGAGCAACAACCAAGGCGGGATAGTCCAGCTCCAAGCAAAGGCAGATCCCAATCAACCAAGGCAGAGACACAGCAGCAACCAAGTCGAGATACTCCAAGCAGCAGAACAGAGGAAGATCACAATCACCGCAGAGACACCAGAAAGCAAATCTAAGGAGAGGGAGAGAGGTAAAGATAGAGAAAATGAGAGAGAGATAGGGAGAGATCAAGAAAGACAGGGAGAGAGAGATAAAGAGAGACAGGGAGTGAGAGATCAAGAGAGACAGGGAGAGAGAGATAAAGAGAGAGAAAGAGAGACAGGAAGAGAGAGAGAAAGAGAAAATGAGTGAGAGATAGATAGATAGAAAGAGAGATAGATGGGCAGGAACCTTAAAAAAGCGATGAATGGAGATGATTTTATTAGATTCCAACCAACAAGACGGAAAGATGAAATAGACGAAACAAGAAAAGGTTTTTGGTTCTTTCAAAACATTCCAATCTGAAGAAGAACAAAAATAATTGGATGAAACCAATTGCAACCTCTAAGGCTAATCGGAATATTCCAAGCAAACTAATGTCAATGCTTGCATCAGCTTTCAAGGAAATCATCCGCAAAGAATTACATTCCCATTGTTTAAGGCAACATATCTGGCTACTCAAACAGAAATGCTGTTGCTTCAATTCTTTTTGGATTCCCAGCAAAGGAAAAAACTACCAAGAATACGAACTTTTACATAAAAAGTCAAGAAAATCCCTCGTACTAGATTGTTATTGGTTGCCACCCCCCCCAACTGATGCTTTACCCTCGTCTTCCGGAAGAACTAGAAAAAACATTGATGACTCGAAAAGAAGAGTTCCACATGCTAAAGTCAAGTAAATCGTCGTTTGGTTAGAATATCCAGGCTTGTCTTGTCTTTAGCTGATTAAATGAAAAAAGAATGCGCGCTTTTCCCAGCTCTCACTCGGTGATGTCGCCGAAACGGTCGTCGCTATGGCAAGTGGTATATATACTGCTTTCTAGCATGATGATATGTCCAATCGATCGTTTGCTTGATTTTATGATTTTACTGCTTTTGTTGTCTAACATAGTCAACTATCAAGCTTGAGCGCTCCTTACATACATACTGAACAAGAGCTTCTTCCCCCCAAACAATAGTTGCTTCGTAATTCCGTCCTTCGAACGTCGAATGAAAGCAGTTTCCCAACCGTCCTGCTGCAATTTCGCCCATATAAAGTCAAACAAAGCCTTATTGTTAACAGTTGAGCTGTCCCTTCTCCATGAGCGATCACCTGACTGCGGCGACATTGGAGGGGATAAAAGTTGCGAATCGTTGGCCTTCTTTGACGATTTAAACTTCTTATTAGGCGAGCCGTCCACAGATTTCTTTGAAGATGAGCGTCGCTTGGACGAATTTTCAATAGTCAAACTACTTTTTTGAGCGCTAAGTCTCTTTTCGACTAGTTCGCCGCTGTGATTTCTTGTGGAATGATTAAATCGGTCAACAATATCCGGATAGTTGGCTTTTACATGCTTTCCCAAAGCTTCAAATCCTGTGAAAAGAGTCGAGCCTTCAACAGCCACGCACTTTTCTGTTGCCGGAGGCTTCAAAAAATAGTCAGGAAATAAACGCGTACCACGTTTGTGCAGCCAGTTACTCTCTGTTTGTAGAATTTCAATAGCAAAACGCCCCAGTTCGTCTGCCAGCTCATCATCGTCATCTTGGCTATTGGAGCTTCTTTCACTTGAAGTACTTCGATCAGATTGCTTTTCACACTCTTCCATGTATTTTAAATACTCTTTTACGACGCCATCCTCCGTGTCGAACATGTCAATTCCAAGTTGTCCATCTGATTTACGTAGAACATGTGGTTTCGCATAGTAAAATGACGCCAATCCAGATCCAGGAAAAAATTTCCAGCCCTGGTCTTGCAGAATAGGCCAAACATCATTGAAATATACGCACTTATCTTTGGAGTAATTCAATGAATCAATTTTCTCCTCAGTATGCTCCAAATCCATGCCTATCCCGATAGGTTCAGAATGACGCTTTCGTCTACGATTCTCGTGGTATGAGCGTTGCTGCAGTTTTGTATTATCTCGTCTTCCTTCCTCTGCCGTAATAGCGACATTTTCATTGCCTGAAATGGGAGAACTCTTTCGATCGCTTCTAAAACCGATACTGTTACGAATTGGGCGCTTTCGTGCCAGTCTCCCTGAGTCAAAACCCTGTTCTCCTCGTGCATGGCAAAGGTATCTTTTCACCAAATGAGGATATCGATCCCGTATATGAGCAAGAAACGCAGCTTCGTCTACCGATTTATCTTGTTCGTCAGTGTCATTTAGGCCTGCTTGAAGAAAATCATGCTTTAAAGAGCTTCGATGTGACGAGCGGTCACGCTTCATTTCTTTCTTAACCATTGGCCAAAGGAAATCAAGCGCCTTGCGTGTTTCCTGCTTTGGAATCTCAGGAAGAGCATTTTCGCCAAGGTATTTTGAATCCACAACGGCGCAATTTGGGCCTCGCCTGTTTCCTGTCGACTGAAAAGATTTGGTTAGAGTCGATTCACTAGCCGTAAAAACTTCCTGGAATATAGCAGGATGGTTTTCACGGACGTGTTTCCATAGTGCCTCTTCACCAACAAAGTAGTCAATGTTTTCTTTACCATCTCGAGTGTTGTGAATTCCAGGACGAAAGAACGTCCACGGTGATGTTCTGCTACCTTTAATGCACCAATATTTTTGCTCGCGCTCCAATAATGGCCACATTACTTCAATGACTTTATTTTTAATATTTTCATCAAATTGTGGGGCCTCTAATAGATACTTAGACTGGGGGGCAGCAGATGCTCGTTTCCTGGTGATGTTGTACGGCTCCGTACTTTCTTCATTATTTTCGCTTTCATCGTCATCACGTTCTGGCAGTGGATGTCTTTCAAAGTACTCGGATAAGACTGCGTTGTAGTCTTGCTGGTGGCTAAGAATGTACTCTGTAGCTTCTCTCGAAGTACTAAAACAGCGAGATCCTAGATTTAGAGGATCCTTAGCTTCCTCTTTCGTCACACCCTCTCGAGCATAGAATGGGCCGGTAAGAGAAGAATTTTTCATATAGTTCCAACCATAGTTCCTCAGAATCGGCCAAAGTGAAAGCCATTTGATATCACTCACTTGCAGGTTGCTCGGCCACATTACCTGTGGATGGCGGCGAAAGTATTCTTCTAAAATTGCGCCATAAAAAGAGTCCTTTCCTCGAATAACGCACGCAACAAGATCTTTTGGGTCACTAAATTTTTCGCTGTTCAATACC
>CAXIUT010000266.1:0-11723 GCA_964035545.1 Bugula neritina | reverse complement strand
CCCAACCCCAACCCCAACCCCAACCCCAACCCCAACCCCAACCCCAACCCCAACCCCAACCCCAACCCCAACCCCAACCCCTGAATCATTAATAAAAGAATAATAATAATTCTAATAATAAAAATTAACTATCCCAACCCCAACCCCAACCCCAACCCCAACCCCAACCCCAACCCCAACCCCAACCCCAACCCCAACCCCAACCCCAACCCCTTTTATCTCATATTTTTAAAAATGATTGATTAATTATAAATATCAATATTAAACAATCAGAAATGATCCATGGTTATAAACGAACAAAACGTTAGAAAAGTGATATAGAGTTAAAATAGTAAGAATAGCTCTCAATAAAAATAAACAACAAATTAGGATAGTTTTTTGCTATACCAAGAAACAACATCAATCCATAACAAATACCAAAATATCTATAATTTATAGCTTTACTCATGCAATTAGTTTCAGATATCCCTACAGTCTTTAATTTCAGAAGAGAATTAATAGAACTAGCCATAAAAAATAAAAATCAAGATGATATTAGTAAACCCCAACCCCAACCCCAACCCCAACCCCAACCCCAACCCCAACCCCAACCCCAACCCCAACCCCAACCCCAACCCCAACCCCAACCCCTAAAATCATTGTTTAAAATTAATTCTGCTGTTATTAAGGCATAAAAATAGTTGATTAAGATGCTACTTATGAAAGATTAAAAGAATTTTCATGTTTGGAATTATAGAAATTGGCTTAATTCTATTCAATCTTTTATTGATTAGTAAATTTAGTTTACTAATTAGAAAATAACATCGAATCCATTCAATTTCTCTCCCTATTACTTCCGTAGCAAATTTATTTGTCAAAAATATACATAATAGCTTAATAAAGATATTCCATCTTCAGAAAAACAGTAAATACTCACATTTGGTATGCCAAAAAATCAACTTAATGTTTAGCTTTAAAAAGTAAAAACTGCTATCTTTCTAAATCCACATGAATAAGCTCCATGGTTGTACTATAATTGGCTATTAGGACAGTTAGTACCTGCTTTTGTGGTCTGTCAAATTAAAAATTAGGGTTATGATACGCTAATAACTAATATGAAAGTCAGTAGTTTTAGATAGTTAATCGAAGGAGATAATGTTTAGCTTTAAGGATTGTCAGGTAAATTGCAATCTGATCGTTGGAAAGTTAAATATACTAGTCCAAAGATTACTTTTGCATCAAATTTAAACAAATCAGTTGAAATCAAACTTGAATCGACGGGTAGATTATTTGAAGATCAGCTGTCGAAAAAATGGATAGAAGAAACCATAAAAAGTATATTTAAACAAGAGTTGGTCTTCTTAGATGAAGTAATTGAAAGTGAAGAAGAAAACAAATGTCGTTTCGCTTTCCTTCAAAAAACATCTATCTACAAGTACACTTTGCAATGTGGAACAAGTGAATAAGAGTTCAAAGAAGTAGTTTAAAGTGCATTGAAGACAATGAAAAACATATAAAATTAACCTAAAACAAACAAATACACTAAAAAGCAAATCTAATACTGGTAAAGACTGAACAAGCAAGAGTTAAGTGAAGTTTAGAAAGGTCTAAAGACCAAATTTGCATGATCATATGTATCAACAATTTATATATAGTCAAATATCAGAATTGATATGTTGATAATATAATGACAACAGCATAGCCTGATCAAGTCCGAACCTTCGAATAATAAAAATAAAAACCTTTCTACTTGTAAATCATTACTCACTCAGCTTTGGACTTCCCTTCGCCTCCAAAAAAGTGATATTCTAGTTCCTTTTGACTTCTTTTCTGATCATTGGACTGCCTATTTTGTTGGTCCTTGGTAGTCAAGCCTACTTAAAAGATGTTCCTGGAATGAGTGAACTCTAGAAGACAGCTTATTCGATAATTCCAAGCATAATATTTATCAACATTGTGATCGGAGTATACATTTATCGTGCAGTAAAAGATCCTTAAAATTACAAGAAAGATCCTCCTTTGGTAATTCGTCCAAAAAAAGATTGATCTATTTGATTTTATTATAATGAATTGTTTATCATATCATTCCTTCATGAGTTCTTAAATACATCTGATGGCCAGATGTTACCTGTGTTATCGTTTGAACTGAATCGTGATGGACTATTAAAGCAAATTTTATTGCTAAAAATTGAATTGCTGCTTAGGCTATGACCAGCACCAACACCATTATCTTCTTACTTGTTGGCACATTTAATTTATCGAACATATTCTTCAATATAAAAACTACCTTTGCTGTTGCTGCATATAGGAGCAATATCCAAGTAAGCAGTCTCACATCAATGATGCATAAAAGAGTACAAATGATATAGTTTGACATCGAGTATCCATAGATACATATGATGTGCATTGTTTTGCAGTTAAGACCCATGCATCCGAAAAGAGCTCCATAGACTGCTGAAAGAACAAGACCTAGAACAAAGAAAAGACCTCCTGCGACACCGATCACCTGAAAATCATACTCAAAGGTATCAGGATTGGATTTGTATTTCAAAACATTGTGGACTGCACTGGCAAGAAAAGTCATCGTAGCATAAAGCCAGAGAGGTCCATAGCTAAGTAAGAGAGTAGTACAGGTCATAGTCGGCTTTGAGGTCTTAGAAGAAGCCTCCTGACCAGAATTTGAGGTTTAGTTTAATGCGATCAAAGACCATTTTGTTGGTGACTTTGAAGTGCTCCTTGTAATAATCGATCGAAAAGCAAGCGCAACATTTATCACAGCAACCCTTTGATTGTTATTCTTCAGTTTACTTTAAAAACACTGAATTTCTAATATTGCTTGATTATTTATGTTTGGAGAAGATGTCTTGAGAGGGCTCAACTTCTTGGTGAGAGGATGGGTACTTTTGGAGGCGTAGGGATTTTATTCTTTTTGTTCTTTTTTTTATTAAAGATCTGGGTAGGGATTCTATTTAACTCCTGAGTAAAACATGGTATAAATAAGTTATGAGATATTTGAAAGAACTTTATTTTTGATTTAAACAGATAATAATCGAATTGATTTAACCAAGAATGAGTAGATGGGGCAGTCAACAACCTGAATAATCTTCAGGCATCAATTTTATTCAACTCTTCAACTAGCATTCCTCAGCTATAGACCTGTTACAAGTCAAAGGCTTGGTCGAATAGGTTAAATGCAAAAATAACAAATTTACTCAAATGTACTTACTTTTCTACTTAGCTTGATAGCAGATACTAGAAGAAATATTTTGTTTTAGATGATAGAAATAGCAGTCAATCCTGTTTTATTTATGCGAAAAAACAACAAAATACTTGATAAGAATACGACCCATGCGGCTATATAAATATTGAGCAACCTTTCGTAATAATTTACATAAAAAATATTCTAACAAGATAATCAAGAAGATTAAGTTATTCAAACAGAACAATAATATCCAATTTTGACCTTCATTTTTAAAGTCTTAAATGAATAAGTATAGGAAACTGGACTTGCTTATTTTTCAAAACTAATTACACCTTTTATCTACCACAAACCTGAAGAAGTACTTTATTTGATAATATAGATGATAAGCTATTTGAAACAAAATGCAGTTAAAATAATAGTCACATATTTTGGTTCTCCTTCTATGTCTGATTTTGTCTCTAAAGTATTATAAGCATAGGGATAAAACGATTTCTATTAGAATTAAAAAACAACTTTTGTTCGATCATTTTTTGTATAAATAGCTAATCTCTAAAAATAGTAATAAATATAATCAGTTATCTAAAGTTTAGGATAATTTTATGAGTCTTTAGTATCAAAACATTAAGATAAATATGATAGGTCAAAATATATCAGTTTATTGAATAAAATTACCTCAGATAATGCTAATTATGTATTCCTATTTAACTTTCTTGAAAAATACCATCATAACAGACATATTAAGACATAGTTGCTGCATTGTGTATAAGCTTTTCAGAGGATACATGATCCTATCAAGAAATCAGTTATTTAGTAGAATTAAGGGAATTAAAATATCAAGATTAGTTAGTAATTTTTATGTATGGCTAAAAAGTATATTATTAGTCATCCTCCTCAAGAATTTGCTTCATAATATCGTAATAATATTGATATTTAGGTATGTAGCTAATTCATTTTTACAAATTAGTTAAAAATTATCTATCTTTTGATTCTTTAGCTATCTAGTAAATTATATCAAAATAATTTATTTCTCAGACTCTTAGTCTCATGAAAAAAGATCCAAATAACAACATTCTTCATAACTTTCAAAAATAACTAGTTATTTTAGGTATTAAGCAGTCTCATCAAATTTGTAATATTTTTCAAAATTAATTATAATTTGATTCTACTTTGAGGTCACATGTTAGTTAAACTAATAGTAAAATCAGTTTTGAAAGTCAAATCTTTCTTATTGGATAAACTGTTAAAAATAAAGCACAAGAAAATAGTGCTTTTTGTAATTATTTTTTTATTTAGCCACTAGTTGGAGTGATTTAGAGTAGACCTTCAAAAATAAAAGAGCTTTCTATGATGTCAGTATAGGAGGAAATCCTAAAAATCATGATAAATGGGGTAGTTTCTAATAAAACATTCTTAAACCATTGGATATTAAAACTTTCCAAGAAGGAGGCTAAAATAAAAACAAAGAAAAAAATAGATATGTTATGGTCAATACAGCAGGTAACTAAATAGAAGGCAAATAAGTATTAAGCTAAGAAGAAGATCCTTTTCCTGACTAAAAAGATGGAGGTCCCAACCATCACTACTATGATGATACTGATCTACCTGACCTTCCTCTTGATTCTGACAAATCAGAAGAAGAAGATAATGGAGATTTCGATGATGGACTACCTGACACTTTGATGACCAATTCTACTAGATCTCCTAAGAAGGTAAATGCTGACAAAGAAAAGGTAGAATAAGTTGAACCAAACAATCATTTCTAAGTTCCAAGAGCAAATAGTATTGTGGCTATAAACTTGAGTTTTTAAGAATCAGGAGAAATACCTAATATGGCTTCTTTCGTTCAAGATGAAAAGCGGTTGTCTTTTGCAAAATCAAATAAAAAAATATAAGCTAGTCAACCTTATGAGTTGAATGTGATTGAAAAGTAAGTACCTTAGCTTACAACTTCATTCAATCTCGAATAGTAGGCTACGCCATAGGAAGATTCAATAAAGGAATAAAAATAGCTAATATCTGATGAAAAAGCGCCACAATAAGTATTATAAAAGAATACAGTAAGCTAGCATCCTTTAGATAAAGTCTAACCAAAACAAGAAAAAGAATACAGAGCATGCAGATAATAAATATAAATAAGTTTGAAAAGCAAGTACGCATTACCTTTGCGTAAACCTATTCCATGTAAAGAATAAATCCAAATATCACTATACAGTAAATACGGGTTAAAAATTGAGAAAACATATCCTTGTAAGTAATAGATATCTTTATTGCTGAAAAATAAGTATGGTTTTCGTATGAATGAGTGATTTTTGCTGCCTATCTTTATTCAATACTGATAATAGCACTTTCTCATCACTATTGTATTAATATGATCTGATTATTTGGTTGAATCTGATCAGATATGGTTGGAAAAGTGATGAGTTGAGTTTAAAAGTAATTCTTTAATTAATTGATATAAAATATTGCTAATATTTCTTACCAACAATGGACCGTGATCTCCTACATCCTTCTCTCTAGACCGAAAAGCAAAGACACAAACTTAAAAGACTAGTTCCCTCACCCAACTCCTACTTCATGGACGTAAAGTGTGGAGGTTGCAACGAAACTGCCATTATCTTTAGCCACGCACAGACAGTCGTAGCCTGCAACAACTGCAAAAACATCCTCAGCAAGCCAACTGGAGGAAAATGCAAACTTACTGAAGGAAGTGCCTTTAAAGTCAAAAATTGATCTCTATACTTTAATATCCCATCTTTGTATGAGCAACCTTTATGTTTTTATTGAAGCTTTAGCATTCAAAGTAGTTCAAGTAAATAGGAGTATTAGTTATAGATGGGTAGAAAGCATCAGAATCATAAATCATTATCGTTTTATGAAAAAAGAGTAGGTTGGAATCCTAACTTCACTCCCAGACTGCTTCCTTCATTCATGGCATAGTTGGTAAGTTGAGGTCTTTTAACAGTACTAATAGTTTGTCTTTTGGTAGTTCTCGATATTTTGGTTGGATCTTTTAACAAAGAAATAGGCATAGTTTGTCCTTGATTCTGATTATCCAGTGGTTTGCTAGACTGTTTAATGATAATTGGCTGTACAGCATCATCGTCCACATTTTTTTAAATTGGAAGAACCGAGTTATGAACTTTGATATGAGGGCTGTTTGATAGAGTTGCTACTTTTTAAAACTAAAAATTAATCTATACTGATTGAATCAGCTCAGATTCCACTACTTTTTATTACTACGGTTATGGTTATTGAACTACAACTTATTCCTATTAATTCTATTTTAGAAAATCCTACTCACTGGCCACAATAAGATCAAACGCCTCAAGTAATTAGTCTATAATCAACCTTTAATTTCTATCTATTTTGAGCATCTCCCGAATCAAAGATATAAATTGACGACTGAAGTTGAATTGTCCCATCACACTCTAAAAAGTTTCATCCTCACTACCTACCTTAGATTTAGATACCATCTCTCCATGTCCCTGTTCCAATGATTCCTCAGGAAACAACTTAGTCATTTCATAGATATAGTTCATTTTTGTATTGGATGAAAGCAGAGGTCTACCAAGAATCAACTAGGCAATAAGTAAACCAACCGAAAAGACAGTAGATCTTTAATCGATATCTCTGCTAGTAAGAACAGATTAAGGTGATAAATATCTGAGATCTTGTAGTTCCACCAGATCCAAGCCAGAGAGATCTCTATTCCAATGTGATTCCAAATGTGCTATTTTGATAGACTGGTAATCAGCAGTGACAAAGAGCGAAGATGGTCTGAGTTCTCTTGGCACCAATTTATGTTAATGTAGATGAACTGCCATCTGTATGATGGTTCTACTTATCTTAAAGATGTCTTCTTTTTGGAGTTCACTCCGGATGACTTTTTAGAGGTTGAATTCTAGGTTGGGAAAAACGCAGAAGAAGTTGAACTAGTCTTTGATTATTTGTTGAATATTAGCTATTTCTTATATTTTAGAGTGATTCATCAACGATATGTCTTTGTTTTTAAGGATATCTTACCAAGTACTTTCCTTATGCAACTTCTTTATTATCACACCTTCTTTGTTCTGGTTGTTTTAGGCACGATAGAAAGAGAAGTACTTTGTTTTTATTATGTTCTAAAAGACCCTGAAGTTTTACATTACTAAATTTATTTATTATCAACCTATATTTACCTTTTTGCATCATCATCTCATACATCATCTATCTATATCTATCATACCATCAACTGGCATCATTTAATTGTCCTATCAAAATCTATGATTAAAGAGAGCTGTTATTTATATACAAAGATATAGACAATAGTATTATATTCTTCTATGAAATAGTTTGAGCTTCTCAAAGAACTAGGAACAGGTAGTTTTGGAAGGGTAGTTAAAGTCCGCAAAAACAAAAGGCAAGATTAAGTCTACGCCATGAAACAAATCAAAATGATGACTCTCAATGCCAGATAGAAAGACAATGCACTCAATGAAGTTAGACTATTAGCCAGCATTGACTCTCCTAACATCATCTCATACAAAACAGCTTTCTTTGAATAATTTGGTAATACTCTCTGCATCCTTATGGAGTATGCAGATGGAGGAGACCTCGCAGTATATTTTTCACTATTTAGGGACTAATCAAACGTAAAAGATAAAAAAGTCACAGATTTAGTTAAAATTTTATCTGGAAAGTAGCCTATGATATCTTGAAAGGTCTAAAAATTTTACATGAAAATCATATCATTCATCGAGACATCAAACCTGCGAACATCTTCTTTGTCGATGGAATTGCTAAGTTAGGAGACCTCAATGTTTCTAAAGTTCTTGATGGAAAATATGCTTCAACACAAACAGGTACGCCATACTATACTAGTCCATAAATTTGGAATAACTCCAAATATGATGGAAGAGTTGATGTTTGGTCATTTGGCTGTGTACTCTACGAACTGGCAACTTTAAGACCACCGTTTATCGCTAAAGATTTTCCAGGTTTGAGTAGAAAGGTGACTCTAGGATACTATGAGCCTATCCCAGTGGGTTATTCTAAAAATTTGACAGATTTGATCAAAAGTTGTCTTCAGGTTAAGATGTATCAAAGACCAATGCCTAAAGAATTACTTAGGATATAGATATTCAGATAAATGTAGAACTACTAGTAGGGAGAAATATAACTTCTGGATACAATTCGTTGTCCAAAGATGTTAAAAAATTTACATAACCAGCTACCTGAATCAAAATCGGTTAAAAGACTAGTTACTATCAAGGATATCTAGAGAGAGGAATCGCCAAGAGAAAACTATCCTCGTAGTTTGAAGAAAATCGGATCAAGTAAAAATTTACCAGTGAATGTGCATCCATTCAAATTTTATAAAGATGAGAAATAGAATGATAAAGCTGAACATATGAGGGTACTTTTGTTTTAATATAGGTTCCATTGCAATCACCAAATGGATATGTCAAATTGCCAAGGATAGCTTCACAGAAAAATATATTTTGATTAATTTCACTTTTTATTGAGACTCTTTTATTACGATTTTGTATTGATATCACAAAGTGAAAAATAGTATTTATATTTATATATTTTTTTTTTTTTTTCATTTTCATTTTTTAGATAATCTTTAATAACAACTTTAAGCGAAATATTTTAAATAAAATGTTCAAAGTATTTATCATCAATATTATTTTTCACATTATATTCAATCTCATTTCTTTCGATAAAATAATAAATTTAAATGAAAATAAACAATTTAAAACATATTATTCCAATTATTTTATTTATATCATTTGACTAAATTAAGTCACCCTTATAAGTTAATTTTAAATTATAAGCATGCAAAGTAATCGTAGAAAATCAGCTCCTAAATAATCAAACCGTCAACCATCTCTTTCGAAATCTAAAGACAAACGTAGTTCCAGTCCTAACCTACGCAGCTCTAATTCTAAACTAACAATCAGCCATCATCCTGCTAAAACAGTCGCTCATAACAAAAAAAACACAGGAAAAACGCTAGTAAAGAAAAAAATATAAGAACTAAAACCTCCAGAAATATTAATAAAAGTAAACTACAAAGGAAAAAGAATATCTATTCCCATCACCACTTGTGATAATAAAAATCTACATGAGACAGTAATACCTCATATCACTCGCTTCTAACACTAAATTCTAAGTACTTATCTCTTTTAACTTAGACAATAAGGACTTCTCTCCAGCAAGTATAAGTAATTGGAAGAGTAGTGGAAGAGGTGATATTCTTAAAGACTACTATTTTCAAACTAGCAAACCTATCAAGGAATTCAAAGGACAACTGTTGGAAATAGAACCAGTTTGGAAAGATAAAATGGTTGAGAAAGTCACTTTGTAAGATTTCTAAATCATCAAATGCATAGGAACAGGTGGATTCAGTCGAGTCTTTTTAGTTAGACTAAAAAGTACAGGTACTTTCTATGCATTAAAACTTATGGAAAAAGATGGATTGCTCTAAAGTGGAAAGGAATGTGTTGTTACCAACTAAAGAAACATTCTTGTAGGTCTCAACAGTCCATATATAGTAAATCTCGAATTTGCTTTTGAATCCAAACACTTCGTGGCACTTGCTCTCTAATGTAAAAAACTCTTGATGTAGATTGTCCAGGAGGATAGCTTTTCTACTATCTCCGCAAAGTAAAAAGAATGACAGAAGATGAAGCCCGCTACTGTTTTGTATAAATACTTCTAGGCATTCAATATCTTCACAACCAGCATATCATCTACCGTGACATAAAACCCTAAAATATTATGATAGATATGCACGGTAATCTCAAAATAGCAGATTTTGGATTAAGCCGTTAGGGTATCAGAGGAAACTAACTTGCAACTACATATTGCGGCAGTCCATAATACATGGCACCAGAAATGCTAACTAAGTAATTTTGATGTGATTCAGAGAAGGACATTCTTATTCAGTTGACTACTATTGTTTAGGAGCACTTCTGTATGAACTAGTAACAGGAAATCCTCCTTTTTATTCAAGAGATGTAGATAAGATTTACTACTCTATTCAAAACTAGTAAATAGATTTTCCTTCTCATGTGGACCTTTCATATGAAATAAGAATGCTTCTATAGGGTTTATTGATAAAAGATCCGAAGAGAAGGTTGGGTTCGATGGGTGGTATTAGATAAATTCTGAGTCATCCTTGGGTGAGAAAGTTAAAACCTGCAGATATCATAAACAAAACGGTATAGACTCCTATTAAGATCAATTTGATGACTTTTAACATAAACTAGTAATAGATATAGTAAGGAGGATAGTAGTTTATTCGAAAGATAATGTCAGATGATATGTAATTTAAGCATTAGTTTTAAGATTTTTATTTCAATCGATACTAAGAGATGAACATATTGGATTAGGCGCTTCCTTCAGTCAAATCTGATAGTACAAAATAAAACAAAAGTCTGAAAGTGCCGCAATCTAATTCGATAAAGTAGTTTACAAAAAAGAATAATGGATTTAAATCGTCTATGTCTAGATAGAAATTAGATCATTTTAATATTTAGATTGGACATAAGTAGCCTACATCGTAGTTGCGACCTAAAAAGAAATTGAAGAAACAGAAAAGTAAAAAACAGTTGAATTTGATATAAAGAGCAAAGAAAAGAGATGACAAATCATTAATAAAACAGCCAGGTGATAAATCTATTCATAATCTCAAGAAATCTACTGGATTGAAAAGAATCAAAAGTAGTACTGCTTTGAATTCTATGTTTAAAAAGAATAAATGATATTGTAATGTAGTTTTTACAAAAGATAATAGTAGCATTTTGATTAACATTTATGAAACGATTAGATAAATAAAATAGGATATTTTAACTGTCTCTTAAACAGCAGCGGATAGACCAACTGCCATTCTTCTTCAGAAAATATTATATCTCTTCCTAGCATTTGCAAGAACTATATATCAAAGATAGTCCTTTAGAATCCAGGAACTACTATTAACCTATCTATCTGTAATAACCAAATCCAAAAAATATCAATTCATTTATGGGTCTCATCCTACATACATTCCAACTGCTTTAACTTTCAAACACCGATCGATCTCTCCTTTTCTCTTGGATATGATTTGGTCTAGTTTATCTAAGTCGATGTTTTCGTTGGTAGAGTATAGATGTTTTTTTGATGTTTTTGTTGTTGCTGTTTGAGGACGAAGGCTGTTGACCATTGATCTTTGGGAGTTTATTCTTTTGAAAAGAAATAAATTTTATTGGCTTGTTTTTTGAAGGCTGGCCTTTCTGGTTCTTAGAAGGAGTGTTTATCTACGATTGAGGACTTCTTCTGAAAGTGGTTGTCTTGTTGTTTTATGAGATGATGATTTTTTTAGATGGGAATAGTGAGAGATAGAGTGGGTTGTTAGATGGAGGGGTTGTTGGCATGGGTAGGACTAACGGTTCATTATTATTACTTTTGAAAATTAGTATAATAAGGATTGATAGGGGTTGGGGTTGGGGTTGGGGTTGGGGTTGGGGTTGGGGTTGGGGTTGGGGTTGGGGTTGGGGTTGGGGTTGGGGTTGGGGTTGGG
>CAXIUT010000265.1:0-18969 GCA_964035545.1 Bugula neritina | reverse complement strand
CCCAACCCCAACCCCACCCAACCCCAACCCCAACCCCAACCCCAACCCCAACCCCAACCCCAACCCCAACCCCAACCCCAACCCCAACCCCTAGTTATTAAGAGATATACCAACTATCTATCTTCAATCAATCAATACTTTTATCATCATTATCATTCAGTATTGTCAGTTGTATCAAGAAATAATATAGTTATTAAGAGATATACCAACTATCTATCTTCAATCAATCAATACTTTTATCATCATTATCATTCAGTATTGTCAGTTGTATCAAGAAATAATATAGTTATTAAGAGATATACCAACTATCTATCTTCAATCAATCAATACTTTTATCATCATTATCATTCAGTATTGTCAGTTGTATCAAGAAATAATATAGTTATTAAGAGATATACCAACTATCTATCTTCAATCAATCAATACTTTTATCATCATTATCATTCAGTATTGTCAGTTGTATCAAGAAATAATATAGTTATTAAGAGATATACCAACTATCTATCTTCAATCAATCAATACTTTTATCATCATTATCATTCAGTATTGTCAGTTGTATCAAGAAATAATATAGTTATTAAGAGATATACCAACTATCTATCTTCAATCAATCAATACTTTTATCATCATTATCATTCAGTATTGTCAGTTGTATCAAGAAATAATATAGTTATTAAGAGATATACCAACTATCTATCTTCAATCAATCAATACTTTTATCATCATTATCATTCAGTATTGTCAGTTGTATCAAGAAATAATATAGTTATTAAGAGATATACCAACTATCTATCTTCAATCAATCAATACTTTTATCATCATTATCATTCAGTATTGTCAGTTGTATCAAGAAATAATATAGTTATTAAGAGATATACCAACTATCTATCTTCAATCAATCAATACTTTTATCATCATTATCATTCAGTATTGTCAGTTGTATCAAGAAATAATATAGTTATTAAGAGATATACCAACTATCTATCTTCAATCAATCAATACTTTTATCATCATTATCATTCAGTATTGTCAGTTGTATCAAGAAATAATATAGTTATTAAGAGATATACCAACTATCTATCTTCAATCAATCAATACTTTTATCATCATTATCATTCAGTATTGTCAGTTGTATCAAGAAATAATATAGTTATTAAGAGATATACCAACTATCTATCTTCAATCAATCAATACTTTTATCATCATTATCATTCAGTATTGTCAGTTGTATCAAGAAATAATATAGTTATTAAGAGATATACCAACTATCTATCTTCAATCAATCAATACTTTATATCATCATTATCACATTAATTAAAATAGTTGTTTCTCTAATACTTCAATTTAATATTGATATTTATAATATAGAATCAATCATGCACCTCATAAATCTTTCAGTAGTATTAATCTTTTTGCATCTTCTAGTTTTAAGCACTTCTAAAATCTTCTAAAGCACTCTCACTAGCCCAAAACTAAAAAATAATAAAGGATGGCACTACATCGGTCGTTCAACTCTTCATCCATAAAAGCTAGATCTCTCCCTCTATATCAATCTCCTACTCAAATCATCACAAGCATAGTACTACTCCCTTGAAATCATAGCAGTACCAAGTCATCTCTGGTCATATTAACTCTAAAACAAATGCAACTCAGAAACTTATCCTCCATAAATTTAGGCATAAAAAACAGTAAAATAGTTAAGATTACCTTTCACTCTTCACAAAAATACTAACTTTCAAACAGTAACAGAATCAAGTTTCACTATCACATAAAAATAAACCTACTACTTCATCTTCAAAGATTGCTCATCATCTCTACTCAGATCAGGATTCGGAAAACAAAACAAAATAGAAATAGAACTCGATGTCATCAACAACAACCAACATTCCACAGGTAACTAACATTACTACGATTGGATCATACCTCTCATTCTCATCCTACACCTCATAGTACTCTATCTGTTAAAAAAACAACCAGAAGAGGAATAAAATTGGACCAAATATCTGCTAAAAATAAGTATCTGGACTGGAACACTCTCATTAGCATTCATGTATTGCGGACACATCATCTATGCCTTCACCAATGGAAGAATCTATAACTTTTTTGATGTTATGTACCTTCTTCTACACTCACTTTCAGACTCAATTACCATAGTTCTCTTAGTTGTGATGTCTTTCGGTTGGACCACTACTTTCAAACGCCACGAAGACTATGAAGTGTCTATTGCTGTAGCTACCATGTTCGTAATACTATACATTATCATCACTGTACTTAATAAGCTAACTGATAGTTCCTATGATAAATACCACATGTTCGATGGTATTCCAGCATATATAATGCTTTTCTTTCGAATGTGTGCTTTCGGATGGTTTATCATAGGAATAATTCGATCGATTGTTCATTTAAAACCAGAATAAACTAAACTTAGGAAGTATTTTTATAACTTAGCTTCTGTTGGAACTCTATATCTAGCTTTTGTACAAATTTTTATCATGCTGATCGAGTTTGTTTAAGCTGAAAGTCGTCATTAATTACTACTATTAAGTGTATAAGTAGTTAGATTGATTCTTTATGCCTGGCTCGCTTTGCTTCTAGGATGGAAATTTTCAAGCTATCGGACTATTACTGACAAATCATTCATGTAAAAAAAATAAAAATACTATTGATTTTACTTTCTACTTATTTATTTCTTTTTAAATCATATCTTTTTGTTATTATTTTAAGAGATTTGATCATTGATATTGATAATTAATATAAATATAAAAATAATAGGATACAAAATCAAAGAAATTAGATGATGGTTAGGATTGTGAGAAGATCAGAAGGTTCTAAGTTGAATATTCAATACGACTGAATCGTTGATTGAGTACTCATGCGTCTTCTAAAGATGACTTAGTTCGTACGCTAAGGTTATTTCATAGTATACTTCTAAGGTTATATGAGAATTACTAGCCTCTAAAGATGACTAAGATTGATACTGATGACTGGGTTATTGATTTAATACGGTCAGCTGAATGACAAAGACAATACCCTTGAATTAAAAGATGATATACGACGACTATATTAGATAGACTAATACATTCTGGGTTAAAGATAGTATACTCTTGATTAACAAAATGAAACTTTCACTACATTTAGATGATTTATACTTTCTGCTGTAAATAGGGGAATACTTTCTGAGATAATTGGTTTAATACGGACTGATATGATAAAACAAATACGGAACTTAATAGAAATATGAATACTTCAGCTTTGTGATTGATTTAATACGCTCTTCAATCAATAAATTTATACTGACAGCTATGATAAATCAATCAATACTGTCCACATTCTAAAATAAATATAAAGTTACAGCCTAGACTTATTTTGAAATATACTGTGACGAGCTGATGTTATTTTATAAGTACTTCTTCCTCAAAAATAGATATACCCTAAATAAAATTAATCATACATTCTTTTTTGATATATAAATACGGCCTCACTTAGAAGTAAAAATACTTTGTCAGAATCTAAAACTAAATAATAATATACCCTTTGTTGTTAAAAGAATACGCCAGCAACTAAATAAAATATAGAATACTCTTTGTTTAAATTAATAAATACGACTATCTTTATTGACTAAGTACTCTTAATAATTAACAATTTTACGGCATCAACAGTTTCGTCAACTAAAATTTCAATAGTTTTACACTTAATAGACTTGATATTTACGACTAAGTAAAATACAAAAAACCCTTAGTAGAAAATAAAATACTTCTGAATAAGTTTATTTTAACTCTGAAATTAGTCAATAAAGAACGACTTCAATTACTATTTTAGTACACTATATTCAAATAACTAATACTTAGGCTAAATAACTTTTATAATACCATCTATTCTTATCTAATTAATACCAGCATCTAAGTCAAACCTTCAATACTCTAATTTCTCATCTATCATACGTCATCAGCTAGCTTTATAGGATCTCATACCGAGAGCTGCCTTCAATTATTCTAATCATACGGCTCCGGCTAAAATATAAAAAATTATACCGGCTAAAGTAACATATTTTATACCCTTAAATATCAAAAATATCATACATCTTGGTTATTAAATTCATACTGGCTAAAATTATTTGATATATACCAGCAGCTTAAATAAAAAAGTCGATACCCTTAAGTAAAGGAATATTTACTTCTGACATTATGGGAAACTGTACCCTGAGATGAGAGAAATAATACATCTAAGGATGGGCTATGATATACCCTATGATAAAAAATGAGGTACAGCCTGAGTAGATAAAGATAGTACGGCTTCCTGGAATAGAAAAAAAACTACTCCCTGGAGTAAAAGAAAGTATACGTCTGTTTAAATAAAGAAATTACTGTGAGCTTCTAAGTTTTAGATAAAAGATACTCTGAATAAAATCGATATTACAAGGCTTTTTGAGAGAGATAATACCTCAATCCCATGGCGAGGGCGATAAGGACCAAAAGGGCGATAAGTTTGATGGATGACATAAGATTCAAAAGGAGGATAAATATATTCCAAAATAAGTGAAGAAATACTTGCTGAAAGATTATTGTCTGAGGTGTTAATTTCAACTCCTTATTTTTATCAGAGTTTATAAGAGCTCTTTTTGTGAGTTTCTAACTCTATCATCTTATACGTTAAGCTTAAACAATTGAACCAAAGAACTACACAGGCCAATAGCTTTCTTTTCATAAATGACTTGCATTTTATAAAGAACTTAACCATTATTGAGAAGAAAAAATCAATTAGAACCTTAAGAAAGACGGATAGACCTTCTCGAAGAGACTTATCTACTTTAGACACCAAAACAAGCCTTCTGGTATTCAGATATTTGAAGATAAGTCTTTTGACTAAATGCTAAGTCACCGGAATATTTAGAAAAAACTTTTATTTTAACAAAAAGTAGTATTTTTTCTTTTAATATTCTTACTTTCTGTGTCTTTTAAAGACAGAAAAAAATTGTTAAATGATTTTTTCCCATTTTTTATTTGAAAACATCTATTAAAGAATCTCTATTAAGAAAAAGAAAAAAATCATGAACGCGGTTAAGAATATTTCGATTTAAGGATACAAGAAAATTAGTATTATAGCTTTATTTAAAGATTATGAAGAGCTTAAAGTACTACTAGGTATTTTTTTTTTGTTTCAAAGATTCCAAAGATGACAAATAAATCGTAAAATAAAGTAAATTACTCTAATTATTCTCTTTTAAGGATTACTTTAATGTTAAAATACTCTAAAAATGATTATTTATATATTTTTGTTTTAACATTTTTCTTTAAACTTCTCTTTTAAAGGCACTTAAAACGAACTATGATTACGGTTCACTATATTCTAGCTTTAAAATACCTGTTAAACATAATTATTCAAAAATAAACAAGATTTTAATAGGCTAATGTCCTACTAGGTCAAGTTTTAGATATTCTAAAGTAACAAAAGTCATAAATCATAAAATAAAATGATAAAAATAGGGTTTTTTTCAAGTAAAAAGGATTTAAAATGCCATAAATATCAAGTATTCCTTTTTATTTTTGAACTATTACCATCTATTAAGAAATTCTCTTCTTATTTCGATCAAAAAAAACCCTATTTTTATCATTTTATTTTATGATTTATGACTTTTGTTACTTTAGAATATCTAAAACTTGACCTAGTAGGACATTAGCCTATTAAAATCTTGTTTATTTTTGAATAATTATGTTTAACAGGTATTTTAAAGCTAGAATATAGTGAACCGTAATCATAGTTCGTTTTAAGTGCCTTTAAAAGAGAAGTTTAAAGAAAAATGTTAAAACAAAAATATATAAATAATCATTTTTAGAGTATTTTAACATTAAAGTAATCCTTAAAAGAGAATAATTAGAGTAATTTACTTTATTTTACGATTTATTTGTCATCTTTGGAATCTTTGAAACAAAAAAAAAATACCTAGTAGTACTTTAAGCTCTTCATAATCTTTAAATAAAGCTATAATACTAATTTTCTTGTATCCTTAAATCGAAATATTCTTAACCGCGTTCATGATTTTTTTCTTTTTCTTAATAGAGATTCTTTAATAGATGTTTTCAAATAAAAAATGGGAAAAAATCATTTAACAATTTTTTTCTGTCTTTAAAAGACACAGAAAGTAAGAATATTAAAAGAAAAAATACTACTTTTTGTTAAAATAAAAGTTTTTTCTAAATATTCCGGTGACTTAGCATTTAGTCAAAAGACTTATCTTCAAATATCTGAATACCAGAAGGCTTGTTTTGGTGTCTAAAGTAGATAAGTCTCTTCGAGAAGGTCTATCCGTCTTTCTTAAGGTTCTAATTGATTTTTTCTTCTCAATAATGGTTAAGTTCTTTATAAAATGCAAGTCATTTATGAAAAGAAAGCTATTGGCCTGTGTAGTTCTTTGGTTCAATTGTTTAAGCTTAACGTATAAGATGATAGAGTTAGAAACTCACAAAAAGAGCTCTTATAAACTCTGATAAAAATAAGGAGTTGAAATTAACACCTCAGACAATAATCTTTCAGCAAGTATTTCTTCACTTATTTTGGAATATATTTATCCTCCTTTTGAATCTTATGTCATCCATCAAACTTATCGCCCTTTTGGTCCTTATCGCCCTCGCCATGGGATTGAGGTATTATCTCTCTCAAAAAGCCTTGTAATATCGATTTTATTCAGAGTATCTTTTATCTAAAACTTAGAAGCTCACAGTAATTTCTTTATTTAAACAGACGTATACTTTCTTTTACTCCAGGGAGTAGTTTTTTTTCTATTCCAGGAAGCCGTACTATCTTTATCTACTCAGGCTGTACCTCATTTTTTATCATAGGGTATATCATAGCCCATCCTTAGATGTATTATTTCTCTCATCTCAGGGTACAGTTTCCCATAATGTCAGAAGTAAATATTCCTTTACTTAAGGGTATCGACTTTTTTATTTAAGCTGCCGTATTTTATTAATTTACAAAGTGTATAAAATAAGCTAACTCTAGTTGTACATTTAATTTGAATGCAGGGTATGACATTTTTCATTTTAGACAGTACATTTTAGTTTATTTTAGGTGATGTAATGATTCCACTAATGAAGAGTATGATTTGATTTAATATTAGTCGTACTTTGAAAATAATTTTCAGGCAGATCTCGCCGTAAAATATGTATAATTTTAGAGTATTAATCTTTTTATGAAGACGATGTATATTTGAGTCAATTTAGTGTATAAATATATTTACTATAGCCGATGCTGGTATAAGTTATTTAATCACAGCTGATGTCGTATTATTTCTTTTAATATAAGAGTATGAACTTTGTTACTTTCAGAAAAGGTATGAACAAGATTATTAAGACTGAAAACGTTTATTTTTATTAATTTAAGCGTATTAATAAGATAATTGTAGTTGTAAAGCTTTTATTATTCTAGAGTAATAAATATCTAATATTAGTGAGAGTACAACTATTTTTATTCCAGAGTATTAAACATTTTATCTCAGAAAGTAAAATATTTCACTATTCAGCTGTATATCTTAGATAATTAAGCGTAAAAATAATTTCATTCAGTCAGTATATTCTTATTAACTTCAGAGGACGTATTTCTTTATCTATTATAGAGTATTTTCTTTTTAATTTTCAGTTGGAAATGGTATCAAATTGTCTAGTAATAGCTGGTGCTGTATTTATTAAGTTATTCAGTGTACTGACTTTTCTATTATAGTGGACGCTGGTATCTACATTCTTAATCAAGACGTATTTCTTATCTAATCAAGATCGAAGCCGTATCATCTATCCTATTGAAGCGTATTTGTTTATTAAAATAGTCGTATTATTCCTTTTACTAAAGAGTATTTAATTATTAAACCTAGATGCCGACGTATTTTCTTTATTAATGAAGAGTACAAAGTTAATAAAATACAGGCAACCGTATAAAGTTTTTAAAAATAGCTGATGCTCTTAGTATAAGTCATAAAATTCAGAAGTATAAGTTTTTTAATATAAAGAGTATCAAAATATCTAGCATAGCCAGTAATAATTCTTTTACCTCAGTGAAGGTAATATTTTATTCAATTCAGAGAGTAAAATATCGATAACTAAGAGTATTTATTCTTTAATTCAAGTTGCTGCTGTATATCCTATTCTATCCTAGTGTAATGATCCTTTAAAAAAGCCGTATGAAACTGAATGATAAAGCGTAACTTTCAAATAATGTCAGTCGATGCCGTCGTATAGCATTGATTTACTCCAGAGTATGAAAATCATTTATCTCAGTCGCTATGCGTATCATCTCATATAACCTTAGAAGTATACTATGAAATAACCTTAGCGTACGAACTAAGTCATCTTTAGAAGACGCATGAGTACTCAATCAACGATTCAGTCGTATTGAATATTCAACTTAGAATCTTCTGATCTTCTCACAATCCTAACCATCATCTAATTTCTTTGTGATTTTGTATCCTATTACTTTTATATTTATCAAGATTATGTCATTATATTTAAAATTATATATTTATTTAAGTAAATATTTCATAATTTTAATCAATCTGAATCACTTGATGAACTTCTCTTCTTCTTTTTATGCTTAACTTTCTTTTTAACTTCATCAGAATCATCTTTTATCTCTCCTTACTCCTAGCATTAATTCATTTGCTGCTTCTTCAGTTCAGCTAACTAGGGTATCGTAAATTTTCTTAAAGAAGATGCCAATTCATTAGTATCTTCTATCTCCTAGACTTTATGTCTCTTTTTATGTCGAGACTTTCCTTCTTTCGAACTATCAGAAGATCTTTATTTTGATCCTTTTCGATTACTACCTTGTTAATTACTTTCAAGAAAAGCTAAATAATATTTAAAAATGGTTTAAGGAGTCACTGAAAAGCCACTTTCTTTCATATTTTTTTCAATATAATCCATTTGACTTTCGATACTATACTTATTTTTAAGTTATCCTTTGATTTGTAGATGTTAAAAAATTCTAAATATAATTTTTCTTTCCTTTTTAGAAGACTTCTTAGCACTAGCTTGTTTATTCTATTTTTTATTTTTTATTTTCATCAAAAAATAGTTAAAAAAATAATTTTTAATATGTTCAGGAAGTTAAACGTACTAAGGCATATCTTTTAATTTTTAAATAAACTCTTATCTTGTAACTGTTTCAGTCATTTTGAAGCTAACTTTCTTAAAATGATGCTTTATTAAACTTTTTATCAATTTATGCTTCTCACGGACATCTTACATAAAATGTTCAAATATTTAATGTGCTGAGGTACCTAATTGAGAAGAGTCCATCATGGCTATCAATGCTCTTTAATTTCTAAAATCTCCTAAAAAATCACGCCATTTTGATTTGTAACTTAAATCTCCAGTAGATATTTTTTATTTTAAAAGATTACGATAGTTAATTCGATTCACTCTTTCACGTAATCTACGTTCTTTAGCTTGTTCTTATTCCCATCGTTTTTAGCATTAAAAAATATAATCCAAAAAGGTACTTATTCTATCATAAGGATGCAAAGCTTTAAAAGATGGTTCTTCTTTATAGAAATTACTGATATCTGCCCATCTTGAATTATGCTTAATATTATCCTTTTAAAGTATCAATCTGAAAGCTTAACTATTTTATCTTTTGACTTTATTGGCCTATTATTTTTAATTTTGAAGTAACTAATCCATATAATTTTGAAATGTATTTTCTCGTTAATGATCATCAAGCAATCTCCATCTTGGATCTGCTATGAAATCATAAGCTACTTTATGCATCTTGCAATCAGAAGTCAATTTTTTATTCTATTTCAACATCTTCAAAAATTGAATTTTATTCACTTCAGTTTTAGCCTTTTTCTACTTCTCACCTATCTTCTTCAACTCATTTATATAATCAATAAAATGCTTCTTCTTTTCACTTATCTTTAATAATTTCCATCTATCATCATCCTCACACAATTTCATACAGGCATCCCACTTTGTATTCACTCCAATAAGTTTCTGCTTGAACAAAGCCATCAGCTTCCTTCTAATAACTTCAGCTTCAGATAATACTTACTACTCTATAACACGTCCCTATTCTCGATCTTTCCTTCTCTTCTATTATAATTTAATTCGATATTCTTTGACTTCATTGGGTAGTTGCCAGCATGACTTTCTTGTAATAGCATTATAGTAAAATTTCTTTCCTTCTGCTGTTCGATATTATTTCCAGTCTGGATGCTAAAGTACTTCTTAGGTTGTTTTAAAACATTAAGGCATCTAATATTGTGATTTTTTTGTCGCCCTATTCCCAACCCCAACCCCAACCCCAACCCCAACCCCAACCCCAACCCCAACCCCAACCCCAACCCCAACCCCAACCCCAACCATTATAAGAGATCAATATATATATCAAAAAATATCATTGATTTTTATTTTATCAAGATAATTAATCATCTATTTATAAGTAGTCAATTATTTGAACATAAGAAAAAAATCTTTTCTTGTAAACTTTTTTTATGGAAAAGAAACTGAATAAAAATTAGCAAATAAACAAAATAAGAACATTTTATCAGTCTATAATTGTTATATTTGATTGTTATTTCAATGAATTCACTTGAAGTATAAGCTTTCTCATCTTGCGAATCATAACGATATGATCAAGATCTTTTTTCGACTTTTTATCTTATCTCTTTTGAATTTTTCAATGATCAAAAAGAAGTTTTTAAAGAAAGTTTTTAAATAATATTGTTTCATTCTTCTCAGCTTTCCGTTAAATTTTCTTATTCTATGAAGAGTTTGTTTCCAAAATAAAAAATAAATACCCAAAATACTATAAAGACCTACTAAAGTCGTTAGATTGATTTTTTAGCGTTTCAATGAATCAATTTCTGGAAGCTTATTATATTGATATTTGAATATTTTTAACTTATAAGTTGAAATTCTAGATTAATAAAAAATCCTACTTCCAAGATATATGTGCACCATTGATTTATGGGAGATAACATTTATTTCATATGAACGGAAAGCAACTAGCTGTCATCATCGCTTTTATCAGCGCTGCAGCCCTCCTCCTCAACACTCAGACTTCCAACAAAGTCTCAGAGTTCGATGCTTGGAAAGCCAGACATGGAATTGTCTACACCTCCACCTTCGAAAATGCCTACAGAGAAAGAGTCTTCCTTGAAAACTTCGCCAAAATCGAAGCTCACAATGCCGACAAGACCCAAACTTACGAACAAGGACTTAACCAGTTCTCTGCCCTTACTCAAGAAGAATTCTCTTCACAATACCTCGGATTCATCGGTGAAGCCAGCAACGTTGATGCCGGAAGCGCTAAAATGAACGATATTGATTGGGTTTCTCAAGGTGCCGTCACTCCAGTCAAGAATCAAGGACAATGCGGATCATGCTGGGCTTTCTCCACCACTGGAGGTCTCGAAGGTCTTTCCAAGCTTAACGGTGGATCTTTGGAAAGCTTCTCCGAATCCCAATTGGTTGATTGCTCTGGATCATACGGAAACCAAGCCTGCAATGGAGGTCTTATGACCAACGCTTTGAAATACGTTAAAGATAAGGGAATTGTCCATGAAGATGACTACCCCTACAAAGCTGTCAAGCAAGCATGCAAGATGGATTCTGGACCTTACAAAGTTTCAGGATACACTGAAATAAAGAGCTGCGACAAATTGGCAAGTTCAATTGCTAACCAACCCGTCTCAGTTGCTGTTGATGCTTCCAACTGGTCAGCTTACAAATCCGGAGTTTTCAGCAACTGCGGAACCAGACTTAACCACGGAGTTACCCTCGTTGGTGTCAGCTCTGACAACTGGTGGGTCAAGAACTCTTGGGGAGCTACTTGGGGAGAAAAGGGATTCATTAGACTTGTTGGTGGAAAATCAACTTGCGGAATCTGCAACATGGCCGTTATTCCCCAAAAGTGATCATCAAATCATCTCATTATTTTATTCATACAATATTTATCTTTTCAATAAAAATCAAACCAATATATTTATATATTTTGATAGATTCATTGCTCAAAATCTTTGAAGAAAAAAACAGTCTACCAATCTTATGAAACACCTTTATTTTACTTTACTCTTTACTTCAAAACACTCTGAACTCATTGTTATCCAAGCTCTAGAAAAATAACTCAAAAATTTAATACTGTTTAATATTGAAAAGATAAGTATCATCGAAAAATAAGAGAATAAGTACTTATCATCATAACTATGTGCAATTTTGACTTGTCTAGAGCTTTTGGTATAGATTTGATTTAATTTAATGCCCTTTCCTAACCAAGTCCATCAATCAATATCTCTGAATACTCTCTTGCCCTGCAGCTAAATGCCTAATAAATCGAGATACTTTCAAATTTGATGTTGTAGATTGAAATGAGCAAGGTATTATAAGCTAGATTAAAGATCAATAATTATCTGGATAGAGATAAACCTTCCCAAATATGAAAATATAAAAAGAATTATTAAGAATTATATCGTAAGAAGTATAAACTCTTACAGACAAGACCTATCTAGACCTATCAATAATATATCAGTAGTTAAAATGAACATTGTTGAAGAGATTGAATACTAAAACATCCGTTTTATTAAATTTGAAAGATAAAATAATTTATCATTAATTAAATATTGTCAATACTTTAGTCTATTGAACTGTTTAAAGATCCATAAACATAATAAAAAATTAAATAATGAGTTGTGATTAATGATAATGATGATTAGTAAGAAGTATTTCGATGTTACTAATGAGAATAATGAATCACAAAAGATCGATAAATCCTTATTCGACCACATACTTATCTTTCTTGACTTAAAACTCTTTAAATCCAAGTATTTTCTCTCTCCTTTCTACAAATCCTTTAAACCATTTTTCTTTCTCTTCAACAAAGATCAAAAAATCTTACTTACGTTTCTGTTTCCTCCTTGCAGCTTAAACTTAGTTAGCATGGGTCATTTAATAATCTTTAATTGCATAAATTTATCTTATTTTTTTTTATTGTTAGTGCATTGCTTTTTCTTCTGGTTCTGGCAATCGATTGAACATTCTGGGTCTCCATTGTACGTCTCGTATATTTTTTTGAAGAGTGTCTTTGGTGACAATTTATCCGATGAAATTCCAAACTTGATATCCTTTTTATGTTCCCAGTAGTATAAATCTACCTGATGTTTACACATGGAAAAAGATCATTCCATTAACCATTAGATTTTGTTTAGTGAACTAAAAATGTATAACTTTTTTTCCTTTTTCTTTTACTTCTTTAGTAATCATTCCCAAAGAAAACCTTCCCCTCTCTGCACTCTCTTAAGTTATATTATATAAAGCAAAAAAGGCCCCATTACTGGCCAATGCCACTCGATTCTGTAAATTGTTACCTATCTCTCCTATCTTCACTATTTCTATCGATTTATTCCTTATCGACAACTCGTAAAAAGACACTATATATCGCACATTGATCATCTTCACGCTCTAATCTTTATAAATCACTCCCAAACGATTGTTAATCGCATCAAAACTTATATTTCCGACATCCTATTTCAACTATAGACTGCTTATCTATAAAGTTTATTATCTCTTTAGCAAATTACCTATCTGAATAACAGTAGCAAAATGTCCCTTCTTCACAAACTTTCTCAAAGATATCGCCACCCACTCCCCCTTCTCAGACACATAAATCTCCCCATTCTTAGCATGTTCTCCCCAAGCCCTCCACTTCTTCTCTGTCCTCTTCTCAACATTATATATAAATATGCGAGTTGCCGACGCACTCATCGGATTGTAATCAGGCTCGTAACACATCACTATGATCTCATTCTTGTTCTTCAACCAAGCTGTCTTCTGCACAAAATTGGCCCTGATTATATGCTGCTACTCCTCTGGCGCTCTTATTTGCTTTATCAAATTTTAAACACTTGACAGTTGATAAAAATTTAACTCATTCAATGATGAAATAACCAAATTAAGACCATCTTATGAAAATTAAAATGATGATAGAGATTGATTGCCGTGTGCTCTAAAACTTTTTATTTTAACTTATTCCTATAAAGCCCACAAAATAAAATTTTATCTGTTTTTTTTATTATTCCCGTTAGATGTCACCAAATACCTCTCATCATAAGAAAACTTGGCATCAATTACATTAACCTGCTTCAATAAACCCTTATACTTCAGTCCATTTCCATAGTATACATGCGTGCCCTCTTGACAACAGACAGCCAAGTAACTTCCTCTTGGAGAAAACACCATCTTACTAATAGAATAGCCCAACTGAATGTATTCTTAGTTGAAAACGCTTTTAGAGCTTTTATCCAGATGATCCAACCACTGCAAGTACAACATCTTATCTTCTCTAACTAAAAACTGCCCTCGAAACTACTAATCCAAGTTATGCTCCTTTTTTTCTTCATTAGTTCCTAAGACAGGTTTCTTGAACTAGACATCTAAGGGCTAGTCCTCTTCGATCATTGTTCGAATATCATTGGCCCAGATGCAGCTCATTTTGTGGTTGGCATCAAATTTCAGATGATTCAGTTTGTTAAATGCTGCCTTAGCCTATGCTATAGTTAGATAGGTAAGATATAGAGTTTGATTGCCAATGTTGTTTTATAGTCCCATATTCAAGTTGATTAATCCATTTTTTTATCCTATATTTCTAGCGCCTAGCAGCTTGTTGGTGAAAAGGTGAACAAATTGTTCTTGTTTTTATTTTTTTACAACTGGGATGCCAGTAACAACAAACTGGTTCATAAGTTAATCATCGAGTTATGGTTTTTTTATTTTTCTAAGATGTTATATTTCTTATTGTTCTACTTTTCTACAAGCTTCGATTAAAAAATGTTTGTATTAGTTGTTTTATTGGTTTTACTTTGAGAAGTCTATTTCGTTGTGCAAATCGATCATTGTTGAATTATAATTAAAATTAGTCAAAGATATTAATCAAATAGTTAAAACTAATAAATTAGTCAAAGATATAAAGCTCTACTCAAATGATATTAATATTATTAAATTAAAAATAGTTTATTTCTAATCATTAAACTGCTTTTAATTTATTCATTAGAGATTATGATATCAATGCCTTTGCTGTTTCAAATGATTGTGATATTTGTTGTTAATGTGATAAGCAAGAGAGGAAGTTGGAAGATATATCATGTTAAAAATAAGGTTCTTGATATGAGTACTGGATAGAGTTTTAAATTTGACTTTATTTGAGTTGAATATATTTTATTCATTTATTCGAAAAGCAATGGCCAACCAATCAATTCGATTCAACCACAACTAATCCTCATACGGACAACCGTAAACCATCATCTATTACAGTCTATCATCCAACTACCAAGCCGCATCTCCCTCCTTCGTCACCACCACCTCACCCTCCTACAACACCTACAACACGTCCACATCGCCAGCCGCATACACCTCCACTACTCATAATGTAGCCTCTTCCTCTTACGCTCCTCCTCCAAGAGTCAGTTTCAATCACGGTAATGCCACTCAAGCTGTTTCCAGTTCCAATGCATATAGGTAGATAATCTATTAATTTCAGAGTGTAACAACCAGTGGCTGTTCCACCTCCTCAACCAGTTTACTAATAAGTCAAGCAGGTCAGAACTTCATCATTACGACATGAACCAGTCCATACTTCCTATGTTGAACCAGTCAAAACTCAAGAACCAGTAAGAACTACAGTGCATGAACCAGCTGTTGCTCATACTTCATATAGTGCACCAGCTAAAGCCTCAGCTTAAGATCATTGTCCCAAATGGGTGTGGGGATTAATCGGATTATTGGGATTAGCCCTATTAACTCTTGGATTACTTTGGGGATTAGGTGTTATCGGAGGAATTAATAATAATGTTGATGCTGATGCCAATGCTAATGTTTCAGCTAGCGTTCCAGCTGCTGAAGCAACCACTTCCACCACTTCAACCACCTCAACCACTTAGACTACTAATACAAACACCAACACCAACACTAACACTAACACAAACACTGTCCCAGTGTCAGGAACAACTACATCGACCACTGAGACAACCAACACTGTACCAGTATCAGGAACAACTACATCAACAACTGAAACCACTACTAATACTAATACTGTTCCAGTTTCAGGTACTACTACATCAACAACTAATACTAACACTGTGCCAGTTTCAGGAACAACCACTACAACTCAACCCACCTCAACTACCTCAACTACATCAACTACTACCACTACTACTCCATCAGGTACTACAGGAGTGAGTGTGACTCCAGCATCTATTCAACCAGTGGAAGTTCAACCAACAACTGTACCCTCATCAACAACAGCAACAACAACAAACACAAATGTCCAACCAGCTTCAGTTCCAATAGTCAACACAGCTCCAGTTTCAACTGTTTCAGGAGTAACTCAACCAACGACAACAACTGTGACTCAACCAAGCACAACAACTGTGACTCAGCCATCAACATCAACAACCACAACAACTCTACCAGGAACAACTACAACTACAAAAACAGTCAAAACAACCACAACCACAACCAACCAGTGATTCTCATTCATCCGTAATTATAATCAATCAATTAACCAATCAATTAACCAATCAATCAATCAATCAATTAACTAATCAATGAGGTATTCTAAGTTCTTTTTTTATAATTTTATAATAATAATATAAGTATGTCAAAAAAGAAAGATTTCAAAATATTTACAGACGAACATAATACTGACTAGCTTTCAGATCTTGACATTCAATGGAAAAAACAAAGAAAATAACAAAAAAACAAACAACTCATCAGAATTTTAATCATAGGAGCAGTCATCATAGGATTGATATTTGCTTTAGCACTAAACATCTTCCTCAAACACTAAACTTCACACCTCATCCTTGACAACTCAGATCCCAACTACACCTACATACAAACCACACATCCACATTTGAAAGTTCTAGTTAGCAAAAATAAAAACACCTACCAAACTAAAATGGTCAGAGCTCTAGGCATCTTATATCCAGCACTAGTCACTTATCTATAAAGTGTGGTTAGTCCATATATGAAGGTATTGATCATTCCTGACGAAAATGTAGGAGTAAATATGTTGACAATAGCAGTAGGATACTACTTGGTTGGGAGAGGAGGTTAATCAAAAGGATCGTTGGATGTTTTGGTTAGGGGCGGTGGGGAATATTAAGATATGACTAATAAAAATGTGTAGTTGATGAAGAAGGAAGGAAGAGATATGCCTGCTAGTATCATAAAATCTTTGAAATAAATCAATAAATATGATCTTGTTCTCATCTAGAACAACGACTTCTACAAAGAATATCAACTAAACAAATTTGAGAATATAATTATCATAAACAAACAGTAATAGACCAAAAACATAGCATAGAATATGTTGGAATCATATAAAAGTTATTAAATACTCAAAGGTAAAGCTAATAATCAAATCAATTTGGCAATAAAATAAACAGGATACTCTCTAGTGCCATATTGGCCATTAATATAATAAAATAACCAACAAAATCAACAAAAATACATTTTGTTTAATAAAATAATCAATCCAACCATCAATCTTTGCCAATAAAACATCCCCTTCCTGTAAACATAAAAATAGTTAAGAAATTTAGTATAATATTTTAGAAATAAAACAGTACCAGTGATAGTATAAGCCCTATCTAACATAAAATTAACAAACTTACTTAAAAAATTTAAAAATATTAATGTTTTATCAGTCGATTCAATGCAGTAGTTAAAAAGTACTCTACTGTCACTTCCATAATCAAATAATAACTACTTTATACTACCATTTCAGATAGCAAAAGGCTTAAAATAAAGACCTCCTGGAACAATTATGATTAAAATTGATAGTAATAATCAAGTGGAGGAGATAATAGAGTCATTCAAGTTATAAACAAATAAAAAAGTTCATACTTTATCACCACACAACAACAAGGGATGTTTCTACCCTCCACATGTCTTATAATATTAGTCCCAAACCATAAATACCCCATCTTTTATAATGATATGATAGAAGTCATTGATAGTGATTTTCATATTTAGAAATTATATTTATTTTGAACTAGTATAAATAAAACAAAGATAAAGCAGTGATTGGTTAATAAAATGAATGTTGGTATGTGATTGTTTTATAATTGTCTGAATGAATAACAAATTTACTTTATCTAGCTAGTAATAAATTCTTCTTTATAATCATAATAGAATGCTAAAGAAGAATCAAAGTTAGCGCCGCTTTAATACAGCAGCAGCAAGAATAGTTCTATCCAACAAACTTCCCTCTGATTTCTTCATTCCCAAATAAAACAGATAGTCTTCTCTCTACTCCCAAAAACAATAACACACAGATAAAGATCCCCTCATGTTTACATTCCATCGCTCAGCAAGTGAAGATAAACTCAAAGGAAAGTCAAGAGTAGACAGCAACCAAGCAGTACCTAAGTTGTTTTATCGATCAAAGAAATCAAAACTCTTGAATAGTCAAAAGTTGCCTCCAGTAAGTGTGGCATTGCCTAAAGAGAATATCAATGTGGATTGGTTTAAAGATTTCAGTGGGAAGGATAAATTAAAAAAGTTATGTAGAAATAGTAAAATATAGCATTCTGTCTTCATAAGAGATTCCATCAACTCTATTATCCATTGATCTTGTTTAAATATTCTATCAAATTTATTTATTTCAATCATCTCTTCAAATATAATATCTATTTGCAGTTTATCTAAATATCTTTATCACCTTTCAATGACCAGATTCAGTGAAAAGTCTTTTATCCATAAATAGTCCTGCATCGATGTAGAGATAGTCCTGCATCGATATAGAGATAATCTTGTATTGATAGTCTTGTTTGGATTTATGAAGTCTTTGAATGATTTCATGATTCATGATTTCATGATTCATGATTTCATGATTCATGATTTCATGATTCATGATTTCGGGGTTGGGGTTGGGGTTGGGGTTGGGGTTGGGGTTGGGGTTGGGGTTGGGGTTGGGGTTGGG
>CAXIUT010000264.1:0-30000 GCA_964035545.1 Bugula neritina | reverse complement strand
AGAGTTTCATATCTAGATCGTTGTGATGAGTGACAAAAGGTCTGGCAGTAGCACCTCCAGGAATCATATTCATCATGGGAGTCTATACTTCAACAAAGTTGAGTTTGGTAAGATATTGTCTAACAAATGAAACAACTTTTGATCGAATAATAAAGGTCTACCTTGATTTGTTGTTCATTATTAAATCTAAATATCTTTTTCTATATCTGCTTTATCTGTCTTTAAATCCACTATGTGCCTATGGCAGCATATGCAAACAAGGCGATAAGAGTTGGACTTAGGTAGCAGCTATTGATAGTTCTCCTTGGTTGGTTCTTCCAGGCTTGCCCACTATACCAATGATATCTCCTCTTCTGATAGTTGAATGGAGCTCATCAAAGGTTCTTTATAGTTTGTGATTAGTAGTGTTGCACATGACTTGCAGTCTTTGTCCTTCTTGTCTGATGTCATAGAAGACAAGTTGTTTTCCCATGTGTCGGATGTTGGTGACTCTGGCTCCTAAAGATACTTGCTCTTCAAGCCATACGTTCTTTTAGGTGGCTTAGGAATATTGTTTTATGAATTCACTGATAGTCATTTTGACATGGAATTTATGAGGATAGGGATATGTTTTGGGATCTTTTTTGAGATCGAGTATCATTTTGGATCTGTTGTCGAAGTAGGCAGTTGGATCAAGAATTTCTTATTTAGCTTTTCCTTTGGTAGGTTATTTTCCTTAGGCTTATTTGGCTTTTTTTGCTGCTTTTTATGCTTTTTATGCTTCTAATTTTTTTTGCTTTTAGATTCTTTTTTGTTAATTCTTGCTGATTTTATGTTCTCCTTATCCTGCTGCTTAGTTATTGTTAGTTTATTTTTTTTATTAGCTGGCAACTGGTTTGGTTTCTTCAGGTTGATCTTTCTCCATTGTCTTGATAAAAGAAATGTGATATTTAATAGATATTAAAATAATTCAAAAAATAAATAATTTGATATTTACCATCCTAATAATGTATCACTAAAATCATTGTTCTTCTATCTTTTATCTTTCTATCTATCAGCCTATTTTTAACCTATTTCTCGAATATAATACATCATCTTTGGTCAAACTTAAAAAGGGATAATTATTTGAATGATTTAGTTATTTATTTTATCTATTTTTACCTCTCAAACTGATTTGTTTCAGACTGATAAGATTATATTTTATTTTTTATGATTTTATTTTGAAGAAATTTGAATGTTTCAATTATATTAATTTCTTTGATTTTGATAATTATAACTTAAAATTCTAGAATATTATCGTTCTTTGTTTTTAAATAATCTAATAGTCTTGAAACTTTCTTTTGAGTATTTTATCATGATTGAGTGGCTGATAAGATAAAAATGAGTTTTAGCTGTTTGGTCATTATTTTAAAGTTAGTCGAAGAATTATATGAAGTTTTTTTAACATTTTACTAAATATAAAGGTTTTTTGATTCTAGTCAAATTAAATCAATATAGAGGTTGAAACCTTTCTTTTATTAGCTTTTTTGTCAAGTTGTTTTGTCGATATTATCTTTCAGTAACAAGGTTGTTATTTATTGTTTTTAAAAAAGTAGCATTTTCAATAAAACAACATCTTTTTCGATGCTAAAAAACATTCTATCTTGAAGACATGAATGAAACTACAGCTTTTAAGATAGTAGAATGCTTTAAAAGTGTATACGAGTTTCTTTAAGCTAATAATAATTAGATAAATAAGAAAGTTAAATAAAATGAAGCAATAAACAACTGCTGAAATAGGTAGTGGATTTTTGGGTTTATCTCCTAATCTACCTTTCCATCAAAGCTTTTAGAGTCCTTTTGGACCTCTTTGGTAAAAAAATCAACATTTTCCCTCTTTTCCTCCTCAAAACCCAATGATAATAAACCAATTAAACTCTCATATTAGTAGCATTATACAGATGATTCAAACTAACTCTCATTTAGTGGTTAAGGTGGCTAAGGTAAGATCGTGTTTATGAAGAAATGTGACAGAATGGAGAGGAGTTTAAATGAGGCTGAGGGTGAGGTAGAGGCGAGAGAGCATGAAGGGAGATGTAGGACGAGGGAGAAGCCAAGAGAGATGATTTTTAGTGAGTTGAACTAAGTACTTTTTTTTACAAACCATCAACTGATTTCAAAAATATTCAGTAGATCCCAGTTCAAGTTCAAACTAAAACTATAGTTTAAATTTCCAAAATTAATCTATAAAGATAGAAAATTGACTTTTAGACTTAGACTAACTAATCCTGATGGCAGTCCAATCTGCAATGGTATTTTTTGTTTGATTCAGCTAACTTGATCCATCTGTCTGTTGGAGTTTGTAACTAGAAAGGAAAGTGGATCACTTGTGAGGAAGATGGGTAGCTTTTTATGCGTGGAAAGATAGAGAGTGACTTATACCATGGAGAAAGCGAGTTCAAGAGGATTTATCCAAGTGATATTAGTCGTAGATATGATTCTAGTGGGTTGGTTAAAATTGTGGTATATCCAAAGAGTTCTTTATTGAAGTTTACTGGTGATTTGAAGAAATATTAGAGAGAGATAAATCCTGAAGAAATTGAGCCTCTGATTATTGATGACATCATGGTCAAGGCTAAGAAAAAGAAATGATTTTCATTTTGTAACTATTCTATCAGATAGTGTTATTAATGATGGAGTGAATGGTTATAGGGTCAATACTGTGTTGATGGGTTCTTTATTTTTTGGGATGATATATTATTTACTGATTACGATTCGATATAGATGATCACCAGGTATATTTGTTTTTATCTTCTTGATGGCTGCAACCTTTATAGAACTGTCCGGACCATCTAAGCCATCCTTATATGGACTAGTCAGTGGGATTCTTCGGGTTGAGATATGTCTTCTATGCGAAGGATTTGGCTTCCCAGACGTAGAGGTCATTGGTGACTTGTCCGCCTTCTATTTATATGAATTTGCTTGAGGCAAAGTAGGGAAAGAAGTTGTTGATGTAGATATCATGGAATACTTTTTGTTTGTTTTTTCCTTAAGGACGAATGTAGTGTTGTAGTACAAATTGATAGAAAGGTGATTTTCCAAAAACAAAAACTACTCCTAGACCAACTTGCACAATGCTAACTGACATCATGAAGTTGGTTCCTATCAGAGGAAGGTGAAGGTATGCTTCTAGATTTCCAATAGATAAGACTTATTTATGAGGGTATGGCTAAATAAGTGTTTTCCATATTTTTTGTTTGAACTCTTTGATATCTTTATTGGGGTGTTAGTAGAATTCTTTGATATTTGGACTATCTGCTGTGGTCCATTTGGGCTACCAGACCAGATAGATGGATTTAAGCAAGGGAGTGATGTAGGTGTGTACGTATTTGAAATGCAAGATATCTGCGCCATTGGAGGGAATGTCTTGCATGGCACAATCGATGCGGTGTTATACTTTTCCTCTGAAAGCAAGAGGTTCAATGAATTACTTGATATTGAGCATGGGGTAGACAGGCTAGTTGTGATGTTCTTCTAGAGCATGTATCCATACATAGATGTAGTCATTCATATCTTCTACTGGGTACTTTCTGAGTGTTGCCTTTTAATTCTATCCTTATTTCCATTCGATATTGCCATTTACATTCACTTGTTCATAGGATATTGTCTTCATCTTTAAAACCTTACCATCACGATCTATATCGTTACATTATTACCTACACAGTTGCCTGTATTGCCATCGTAGAGCCATCCGTGGAATGGACATTGAACGCAGTTATCAATAACTGTGCCTCCTATACCTAGGTTGGCTCCCATGTGTTTGCAATAAGCATCTAATGCGAATACTTTATTATTTTTTGTTCTAAAAATAACTAGATTATGTCCATTGATTTCTATGGCTTTGGTTTAGTTGGGGAGAAGTTGATCGGACCGACAGATGTTGTACCAGCCGTTGGGATAGGGAGGTGGTGGTTTTTTTATATTTTTTTTTGACTGATCATATGAACCTTTGATGATGAAGTGAGGTTGATGGTATTTTTGGAAGTAGATGATATAGAGGATGACAACAGCTGTGAGTGTTAGAACTGGGTATAGTTACTGTTGGATAAGGTGGTGGTAGATATCTAATAAAAGTTGTTTCATAATATTATGACAATATAATTAATCTTGTTAATTTTATTACTCTAACATCATTTGCTCACTTATCATAATTATTGTATAAATCTATTAACTATCCTTTTATGATTGTGATTTTAGTGATATAGAAACGCATAGCTTTATTAGTTTGTTTTTTATAGCAGCTATTTTAAATATAACTCAAAAGCATCTTATTCAAATATAAAGTTTTATAGAAAATATATCAGAAATATGGATAGTCAAAAGGTAAAAAACAATATATTTAGATAAGTATTAATAATGGAGATTTGGTGTTGGATTGTTGTCATTTATAGCGTAATGTATTTAAGGTATTAAAGTTGATGGACGATATTGGAATACTTGATTGTAGCAGTATTAAACTATTATTATCAAATAAAAAAGATATTACTTTTAAATTCTAAAATAACTATGTTTTGGATTATAATACAGTATTGAAATTGGTCTGGAATAGTTTTTATCGATTGAATAAAATAGGCATCAACAGGCATCAATACCAAAGTTTGAGTAATAGCAAGTTGATGGGCAAAGAGCTATAAGAGTTGATCTTGAAGATGGACCGGATGTTGGCTAAATCAACTGGCAGAAATGTCAATCAAGATAAAATAATAAAAATGTAAAGAAACATATTAAGGTTGAAATAGGTAAAAAAGAAAGTTGAATAGTTATGGCTATCACTGAATTATAAAATGGGCAACCAAAATAAAATAACAAATAACGAATAAAATAAACCTAACTCACTTCCTTTTGAAATGTTGACTTCAATATCGTAGTCATAGAAGAAACAGTTATAAATTTTTATTTACAAAAAAATAATATCGATAGATGTGTCATTGCTATCCGATTCGATCATGTTTATTCAGTAACGCGAGACAGGTCACTGCTTGGTCACACTCGAACAAAGCTACCCTTCATTTATGGTCTACAAATAGCTATTCAAAACCATTGTGGGAACGAAAAGCTACAATCGAGGATTGAGACAGTTGCTAGTTGGAAAGTAACACTGCTACCGTCAGGGTATTAAGTTTAGTCCTTGCTTGTTTGTTATGTGTCATCGGTGTGGCTAGGTCGAAATGGAGAGAAATGGATATGTCTGCTCGGAGAAGAGTAAAGTTATTGATTTCTAAAAAACAGGATTCGGATTCGAGAAGTGTTTGAAGGGAGAGATGAGATGCGAGGCTTAAGAACGGGCTATGAAGTAGGCAAATGGCAAGAAGAGGAAAAGCAAAACAAAGTAGTTCTAGACCTATATACATCCTTATGACAGAGTGCATGAGTAGCGTTGTGGGAGATACTACTGTAATAAATGCACTATTTCCGAAAAGTCACCAGCCAAACAGAGAGTAAAGCCCAGAGTCCATAGCTAATCGATATAAGACCAAAAAGCTAAGACAGATGGATGTCAATTTTGTCGTTCTAGATGTCTATGTCCACGATGTTCAAAAGTGCTATAATTTACCAAACTGTTAGGCATTTACCATCTTTTGGTTGGTAATTTGTAGTCAATATTTAACTAGTTGGTGTTTTTGAATTTAGAGAGTCAGAGGGTGTACATGCAGTTGGTTAGTTTCGGTCATGCCGATATCAAAGCAGACAGGACGTTGGAGGTCGGAGTTGATGAGGAGGGATTGAGTTTGGGAGAGGAGGTTTAGAAGTTGTAGCAGTTGTTTGAGGAGAAAGTAAAAAGGAAGAGGAAGGAGTAGAAGTTAAATAATGGTATAGTGTAATAGTAGTAGTAATAGTAGTAGTAATCTGGAGATGAGAACGAGATATTTCCCAGTTTGCAGCAGATGTTTCGATCTCTTCTTTTATAGGAATAGAACTCTTCTGAAATACCCAACCGAGACAAGATGATAGACGATAGCTAGAATGTGATGAAGGAGTGATTGACTTAGTTGTTATATCATATCAATATTATTTCATATTTTAGTATTTTTAAATTATGTTTAATGAAGTTTAATTA
The DNA here is from genome assembly GCA_964035545.1 of Bugula neritina. Lineage (NCBI taxonomy): Eukaryota > Metazoa > Bryozoa > Gymnolaemata > Cheilostomatida > Bugulidae > Bugula > Bugula neritina. The sequence continues at coordinate 23,924 of CAXIUT010000264.1, read as the reverse complement.
ACCATTCGATGAATTTTATATTTAAGTCTTAAATAAATGGTATATTTGGGTTGTTTGTCTTAATTGTGCAACCTGATTGGTCAAATGTAGACTTTAATGATTTTAGAATATATTCTTCTGTCTTTAATACCAAAATTATATCTTTTATACTATTGATTGAACAGTAAGTATATTTTGACTTATTTTGATTTATTTTGACTTATTTTGACTTATTTCAATGATTCATGATTGATTTTGTTACCAATCTTTATCCAATACTTTTGAATCTTATATTGTCCTCATTAAAACAGACAAAGTAGGTGATTCATTATGGATTTAATAAATTTTCTCTTTAAATATTGAACTTTATTCCAACTACTACTTACCATCTTACTATTAATCTTGATTCCATAGGATATAATAGACTAGACGATCATACAGAATCATTCTTTGGTAAATTTCATGAATTTTTCATAGAAGACAACCAAGGCAGCAGGATTTTTGTTCATAATCTAATTTTTACTGGCTCTTCTGATATTGTTATTTTCTTTTATTTTGTACACAATTTAATTCCCCTTTTTTAACATCCCTTATATGACCATTTCCACTTCTTCAGACTAACACAATTTACTGCTTCCCACTCTCGGTGCCATCATCTCCTCTTCAGAATCGTCTTCAACCACCACGTTGCGTCTGTTGTTGTTACTGGATGGATATGCCTGGCTACTGGCTTGTCCTGCAGGTTGATATCTTTTGGTGGCTTGGGCTGGTGGTTGTTTGTTGGATTTGTTGTTGATCCTTTTGCCTAGGGGAGGTGCTTGAATGGGGTTGTTTCTTTTGTGTTTGACTGATCTTGTTTATTCTTCATCTTCTGATTATAAGTATGGTTTCTTTTTCATTTTGTCTGTGTTACTTTTATAAGTTTCGTGGAAGGTAACTGTTTTCATGGAAGTGGGTCTGCTGTTTAGCTATTTATTTCTTCTTTTTTAGTTGTATTCTTCTACCATTTATCTGCAAGTTGACAAATTGCTGAGTGGCTACCATGTGCATTCTTAAAATGAAAATCCTTTCCATTTTATTTTGTACTATTTCCTTGAATTCGCTATCCTTTCTCCAAGTATCTTCTAGACCTCGAATTGTCCGTCTTCTTTGTCCTGTACTGGCATCTTTGATAGTATTTCTTGGTTGCTTATGATGTATGTGTCTTTTTGGTTAACTATAAATGGGGTGTTTATTTTTATCTATCTTTTTAAGCGATATATAAATTTATAAAATATAAATAAACTAATATTATCAGTGATCACTGCTAGCCTCTGTAAAGCTTTTATATTTGCTTGCTTTACCGACAGTCATAGCTGAACTATTCATGGCTATGGTATCGATTCCAGTATTATCCAAAACCTATGTAACGCAACTGCCTCGATATTTATGATATTTACTATTCATATATATATTGTTGAGACAGACTTTCTCTCCTAGACTATTTCTCACCGACCTGATTTTATATTATAGTTTTTTGTTAATACTAACGAATTGATTTTTCTTGTTCTGACAACTACTAACTACATCATTGTGTTTTATCTGAATATGAAGGGATGTTACTTTTATTTATTATTTTTATGCCAGTTATTTTAATAGTTTTTATAGTTTTAGCTGATACACCTGATTTAATTTATGCTATTTTGATTGCTATATTATGTGATGAACTTGTAGTTCTTTTTGTCTGATTTTCTAGCAAACCCGTTTCTTGTGATAATATTGTTATATTTTCTAGTTGTTTATTATCTACATTAGCTATTATTGCTATTTTCTGGCAGACAGTCCTATCTGCATCTTCTTCTACTCACATGCACTCCTCGAATGATTTATCTTTATTCTAGACTCTATTATATTTTTTCTAGATTGCTGCTTATGCTTCTTCAAATCCTATGCCAAGTGCTTGATACTCCTTTCGATCTGTCTGTTCTATTTTCGATGTTGTTGGCGTATTGCTTCTATTCTATCGTGCTTTCTTTGTAAGATACAAAATGTTCTTTCTTGCTATTTTTGTCGACTTTACAGGTAATGACTTTGATTGAGGTTGTTTTTCATCTCATCTAGTAACTCTTATTTCTATTTTCTTATTTGCTTCAAAGTCAAACTGCTCTCTTTCTTTAATTATGAATAGTTGTCTATTTTGATGTGTTTGTTGGTGAGTGGGTATTTTTGTTTTTGACTTGTTATGTAGGTTTTGAATTTACTTTTCAAACCCTTTTGTTTGTATTTGAAACGCTACAGTAGAGATTACCTGGATGTTTCTTGGCGAGGGGAATCGAACAGTTATAAACTGTCCATCTAAACCTTCTCCACCTCTTCTTGCATTTTATTTTACTATTATATCACTATAACATGGCTATTAAAATGTTGATCCCTTCATATCGCTTAAACGAAATAAACAACTAATTGTGTTGATATAAGTCAGATGAGGGATCATTTTTTGACTTTTCCTGCTGCTTTTTTTTGTCCTTTTTGAGCAGCTTTTTCTTGGGCTTTTTGCTGAGCTTGTTTCTCTTTGTTTACGTTCTTCTTGTTTTATCCCATCTTCTTAGCTGCAGCTGCTCTCTTTCTTTCCTTTATATCTCTTACAGCTTCTTCTGCCAATGCTTTTCTTTCTTAAGGTTTGGCATTTTTCATCTTTTTGATGTCATCGAGGGTGACTCCTTCGATGGCTCTTTACTTTTTGAAGACTTTCTTCTTTTGTTTTTTTCCTTGGTCGGCTTGTTTAAGTTTTTTATGGAGTCTTCTCCATGCTGTGGTCCATCTGAGTCTTTGAGCTTTTAGTTTTCTGGATGAGGGAGAGGTACCTGATACCGAAATTTCTGGTTCTTTTGCTGAGGTAGAGGAAGGGTCTTCCATCTTTAGCGATGTATCTGATACCTTTACCTGGGTATATTTTCCACTAGCTAAAGTGGCATAATTCGGTCTTAATCACCATACCTTTATATTATAATATTTAATTATTAAATTCTTCAAAGCATCTCTTCCATCAACTATCATCCTCATACTTTCCTAAAACAAATAATTCACCTGATTTAAATGATGAATATCTCCTATTTCTAGGCATAATTCTTTGATAAACATTTAAACAAAGGAGAATGGAGGGTTCTATTTATATTTATTGATATTGATGCTATTATTTGTTAGAACATGATATTGATGCTATTATTTGTTAATAAATTGATATTGATGGCATTATTTGTTAGAACATTGATATTGATGGCATTATTTGTTAGAACATCGATATTGAGGGTATTATTAGTTAGAACATTGATATTGATGCATTGTTAATATTGATATGGGTTGATGAGTTGTATATATATTGATATTGGGCGGTCTTTTATAATAAATGTAGTAATAGTTGGTTGAGAGTGATTATTCTAGTTTGTAGGGGAAGTTGAAGGCCCAGATATTTAAGCAAATTTTCAAAGATCTCGGTCCTAAGAATTTGAAAGGAGTTTAATATTTTTACGTGATAGTGAAATCATAGCAGCTCTAATTACAATTCATATCGAATGCTAAGGACATTTTGATAACAATCATTCTCAAAAAATAACTCTTTCAATACTATAGTTACAATTTATAAAAGCCCTCATTGCATAAATACTATTTGTAGGACTTCACTGGTCTAGGCTTCATGTTCTAGAACAACAAACTTATTCTCGATTTGAATTTATCTGAGTCTCTGTTTAGCATTGTTTGTCGAATAGGTAAGGGACACATCGAGTATCAGGCTCGATCGATGAGTTGTGACCAGGATGATGAGGATTTGATCATAAGGTAGTAGGATTTGAGACCCAGATAGAGTAGCTGCATGGAGTTGAAGTTGTTGAAGGTGGGGTTGTTTGAAGGAATACTTAGCTATGCCAGGGGATGTAAGCTGACTTCTTTGTGGTTTAGATTTAATTCTACGAAGGGGATGTTAGAAGTGAGTGATAAGGAGTAAAATCCATAAATAAGTTGGTTGTTGAGAGTGTAAGATTCTGCTTTGCACAACTATGACTCGCCGAAGGAGTTCAATAGTAAAGCATTGAATTGTGCATTTAACTTGTTGCCTAATTAGGATGAGTTGCTGTTGACTTTTTATAAAACTTTTATGTTATTAGATGTGCCTTAGAGAGAAAAAACATTTACCATAAGGTTGAATAGTAAACCCAAACTGAATTGATAGTCTATTGATTCTTGTCTATTCAAATAATATAAATCATTATAATGTTTCTTGTAAAGTTTATTATTAAGTATAGTGTATATATTGATAATAATATAAGTAATGAATAATAGGTTTTATAGATATTTTATTTAAGTTAATATTTAACTTTAATGGTGTAAATATAAATTAATTTCAAGTTGTTATAGTTGTAAGCTTGTAAGTTAGATTAACTATATGATAAAACTATGATAAAATTATGATAAACTATGATAAACTATGATAAAATTATGATAAAATTATGATAAACTATGATAAAATTATGATAAACTATGATAAACTATGATAAAATTATGATAAAGTAATCTATAAATAAAAAGAATAGTACTCTTTCTTACTATTAATCAAACAATATTATATACCCGCAAATGATTACTCAACTGGCTTCTTCTAGCTATTAAAAATTTCTTAAGAAAACAAATCAATTATCATCTGAAACTATCTCAATCGGAGGATAAAATAATACTAGCCATCAAATAAAAAAACCAGAATCAAAAACAATAACTTTGCTTTTCAATTAAAAAGATAATAAGCCAAAACAAAATTGTATTTATAGAAGCATTAAGAAGCAAATTTTAGTAAAGAAGGAGAAGAAGAGGGAGAATCCGAGTTAGTTGAGTGAGTCAATTAGACTTAGGCCGGTATCGATGTTTAGTTTTAAGTAGAGTCTTTTTTATGAGGATTTGAATATGATCAAAAGAAGGAAAAAGAGTCGATCTCAAGTTATAAAAATGAATACATAATCATCTGGAATACAAGAGGTGTTGATTTTTAAGAGGAAATAAACCAAAGAGGCAAGCAGTAAGCAGAAAAAAGCAATAAAAACATTTTTTTAACTTGATAAATAGATCAGTAAATAACTAGTAACCATTCCTTGCCAGGAGAAAGGTAATAGTTAAAAGAGCAACAACTTGAAAAAGGATTTTAGTGTAAAGACTAAGAGCAAGGCAGTAGGTGAAGGAGATTATTGTCCTTGTAGAAGTAATAGATCAAAGAAAGACCGTTTTATTTTTGGATCATACTAGAAATCAGGATTATTATAGGCAAAGAACAGGTAGAGGCTGGTTCAGTATCATGATTTTTTGTGGAAGGTGAACTATTCTAATGGACTATTTGTGAAAGCGGGAGGTAGATAGGACAGTTTTAGGGTGTTTGTAGGTCGAGGGAATAATTCTAATTTGTTGAAGAGTTTGTTTCGTCGTAGATTTTGGTGGAATATCGTTTAAAATCCAGATAATTGCCATTTTGTATGGAGCCAGCTGAAGATGGGGCCATTTTTGAGCAAACAGATCGGATAGAAACAGATAGATATTTATACTAGTAAAATGGGATAGGCTGCAAATAAGGATCTTTTAAGTGGGCAAAAGAAGCATTCTAGAATATTTAACCTGCTTGATTTGTAAAGCTGGTCAAGGCATGAATAGATGCACTAGAAAAGCGAATAGACTCTAAACAACAAAACCTACCAAAACCGATCTTGGTTGCTATCGCGCAAGAAGATGAGTCGCATCGATAGTTCTTAGAATATGTAGCTTCACAACCATTTCATCAATAATGGCTATTTAGGTAGATTAGATATGATTTAGGCAATAAGAAGGCTTTGTTTTACTTGATGCGTGGGTATTATAGACTGCATGGAAGAGAGGTTTTTGAGGTGTTGCCTACAACTATCCATATCGTTCGAGGAGTGGATGACGTTGAATGGTTTCGTTTTCAGCAATAGCATGGATCTGATCAGTAGAACATTTGGATCGTGAAGCCTGGAGAGAATAGCAACTGTGGTCGTGGGATAAGTGTGTGTTACGACATGTAGTCGATTCGTTTGAGGTTGAAGGAGAGGTAGAGATACGTTGATGGCAGCTATCGCAGCTATATTTTACAGAAGTATATAAGTGATCCTTTGTTGTACCAGAATCGGAAGGTAGACATTCGTCATTTTATACTAATGACTTGTGTGAATGGGAGAGTTAAAGGATATTGGTTCTAAGAGGGATATGCTAGAACTTCATCCTTAGTCTTTTCACTTAAAAGAAATAGCAATTTGTTGGCCCATTTGACCAACGACACTATTCAACGGTAGGGTCGATAGTATGGCAAATACGAGGAAGGGAACAAGTTGAGTTATGAGAAGTTTGATAAATATTTAAAGAAAAATTATGGAAAATCATTCTACTAGCAAGTGATACCTAGGATGAAAACAATAGCTCTGGATGTGATGAGGGCCAGTTATAGTTATTTGGATAGCGATCGAAGATATTGTTTTTAGTTATTTGGGATGGATTTCATGGTAGATTCTAAGTTGAATCCTTGGCTAATATAAGTAAATACCAATCCTTGTTTGTAGTCGAGTTGTTCTTTATTGTAGGAGTTGATACCTGAAGTGGTGGAGCAGACGTTGAGGTATCTGTTGATCGATGTAGGTTGAGCGTGGATAGTTTGTTTCCTCCTCCTGACGAGTGGATGGGAGGGAGAAAGATGTGGCTTGAAGGAGCCTTAGAAAAGAATAGATTTGAGTTGATTTTCGATGAAGAAATCAATGGGTGGAATTCTCAAATGGATAAACTAGAAGTTAAAATCTAAGATGAGTCGGAAGTGTTCGAAGATGAAGGCAAAACTGTTGAGGATAATTTATGATTTTTATTTTTAAGACATTGATTGGTTTCTGGTAGGAATGGCAGATGTGATTCAAAAGCTATTATCAAATATATTTTTGATAATATAATAATAATATGGGAGCTTGCTGTTATGACCCCGTCAATCATCCCGGCTATGGACATAATGGGCGTCACGGGTATGGGGGATTCGGATATAATCATCATCACCATGGTCGAGGATTTGGACATGGAGGAGGATTCGGACTTGGAGGAGGATTTGGACACAGAGGGTTTGGACATAGAGGAGGGGGACTCAGGAGGTGTTGATAATCATATATATTTTTATCTGCACTTGTAATAACTTGTATTAGTTTAAAGGATGTAATGTTTTTCTGTTCGACTGAAGCTAAACCAAAACGTCTATTTGCATGCGTTATTTTAGAATATGAATAGTAAGAAATAGATATAGTTTTAGCGAGTATGTATATGTATGATGATTGCATTGACGTATCAATAGGTTGGTTTTCCATACTTTTAATGCATTTATCTTTTTTTATCGGCATATTTGTCATGGATGGCTTGTTTATCATTATTTTGTTTTTATTGCAAACTCACCTTATTCCCCTAAGAATCAACTGGTTTGTAGTCGTATTAGGCGTTTCTTTATCTTAGTGAACCAATATAGCACTTAACGCATAATATCATCAATAGCTCAACTACCAATGTCCCAACAACTACTGCATTCACATAAAAAAGGTTGTCTTTCATCTTGTTCCACTACTCTTAAGCGTTGGCTTTATCAACAACCTGGTCGATTATCTTATCGCCTGTCGCGAATATTATTATACCCAGAGTTAACTCGATCAGGAATAGAAGACCTATTATGTAGAGAAAACATTTTAGTCTTGATCAAGGGATAAATACTTGGGAGTAGACGTTTTAGCTGTGCATCCAAGGAGTACTAGGAGGAGTTCGAAGACACCAAAGGCGAGGAAGACGATTTACGTCCAGCTGAAGTCATTTAATTATGTCCAGAACCAGATGGCGACTGCTATAAGAGCTGCTCCTGTGAGTCCGAAGACAAAGAGGAGAACTCTAATGATTCCAAATAGAAAGCTACTTCCTGGCTTTATTTTTTATCCGAACATATAATCTGATAGTAATTATAAGGACCAACTTACAAGATAACTTGCGACTATTACAAAGATAGTTGTCTTGTGAGATGAATAAAGGACAGCTGATGAGGTTTTGTAGTGTTTTTGATGATTAGTAAAGTTGATGTTGTTGATGTTATGTTTGGATGATAGATTATAATGGGTCAGTGTTGCGAGAAGTTGGGAGGTCGTCGTGAGGTATAGTAGTAGTCGACTAAAAGGACTGTTTTGGTGGCTAAGAAGTCGTTAGTTAGTAGCCATTTTACTCGTTATGATACTGAGTTCACATATTTTTTGGGTGTATGGGATTTGTTAGAGATGGGTTAGAAGTTGTAGATGCCAGAGTTTATAGACGAGTTGGACCCCAACTTCTCCTACCAAAAGTTCAACCAGACATACCACTAGTACCAAAAAGAAATCATCAACTTGGGCAGATACATTGATAACTATCGTAACTAGTCCTCTGCTTTAAGAGCAAGAATTAATAAAGATTTGTAGAAGATAAGAGCATTCAAGAAAACAGTGAATACAGGTAATAGTAATCCTGGATGTTTGGTCAAGTTGTAGATGCAGGATGTGAAATGGACCCAGGCTAAAGAGGTGGGAGCTATGGTTGTGCATCCTTTGAGCTGGAAGGGAAAGTTTTAGAATTACTACAAGAAAGAACAGGTAGAAAGTGGAATTTTTGTCTAGTTTTGTATTCCTTAAATTAAAGGAGGAATTGTTAAAATCTTAACTTTGGGAGGCAAAGGAGAAGTGGTCTTTAATTTGGAAGAGTGTTTTGATAGAGGAGAAAGACTATTTTGCAAGATATTCAGGTGGAAAGGAGCCTCAGATGGAGAGGGAGTGGCCTTACGTGTGCAGTTGGTTTGTGAAGACTAAAAGGGAGAAGATGACAAATTTTAGCAAATGGTTGCTCTCCATAGCAAACTGGTCCGAGAGTACGGAGTCGATGGTCAAATTGCCTTGTCGATGAGCGAGGCTGATATAAACGAGAGGCTTTCTCGACACAGATCATCACTAAATCAGAAGTATCATTTGAGCAATAATTCAATGCTATGATATATATTGATAATTATTCTTCTCAATGGTTCTCATAGCTACTAAGTGTCTCAAAGCTACTAAATGTCTCAGAGCTATTAAGTGTCTCATAGCTATTAAGTGGGGGTATTGTGGATGTTTTTATTTGTTAATTGGTTTTACTTGATGAAGGATAATAAGATTATAATGGAGGCAGAAAGGGTGTGGATGTTGGGTTTCAAGAGGTTGCAAAACGAAGGGCCTTCCAGTAAAATCAAAAGGATTGGATTTGAATAGCCTACTATTAATGTGGTGTTGATTGATATCGAGAGTAGTGCAAGTGAGAAGGAGAAGTTATCTGAGTGTGAGAAATGGGTGAAGAGGTAGGAGCAGTTGCAGCTATGGAAGGTAACTAGGAAATAGGCTTTTTACCAAACATATCTTCAAATGATGAAACAACCTCTCCCTGTCTATTTTATTTCTACGACTCCTCTTGAACTTCTCGAAGATGAACCACTTCGAAAGGCTTATTCTTAGTTGTTAAAAGAGAAGGATTTGGGGAGTGTGAATGAGAGTGCGAAGGATAATATCGAAAGGATTCGGTATATTTTGCTTAAAGATAATTTGTAACAAATATCAAAGAGTAACTACTTTCATGGAGGAGTTAGCTTGATTACATCTGAGACGAGATTGGTAATCGAAACTTTGGAGGAAGTAGTTGGGCTAGTCAAGTTGAGACCTATGGATTCTAGCAGTTCTATTAATACTGAAGATGTGTAGGCTTTTGGGAAGCAGATGGATTTACGGGTAGGAGAAGGACTAAAAATAACATCTCCTGAAAAGGTAACTGAAGGACATGAGTTTCAAGCTTGGAAGAAAATGCATAATACTCCTGGAGTAGGAACATACAACTTATGAATAAAACCATAAGCATGATGAAATAAGTAGATATAGATTATTAATAATATATTGATAGTCATGAATAGATATTGATAGATCTTTATTAGATATTGGATAAATCATATATTAGATAATGTTTAGAATAAAAAATGTCAGAAATGCCACAGTAGCGAAACAGCAAAACCTATCTCCCACCATTTCACATCAACCAGCTAAACCTCTAGGAACAAACAAACCTCTAGGAACAAACAAACCTATAATTAAAAATTAATATGATAGAACAAATGCTAGATAGTTGAAAAAGGAAGTCAATAGAGGAAGTAGCAGACAAGGAGATCCAAAGAAAGTAGCAAAAGAAGGCAAGATGGGTGCTAGAATACCTCAAAAAGTAATATTGGTGTCTAAGACTCATGTTAATGAAGTTGAGTTGGGTTGTAAAATCAATAATATTAATAATAAAAATATAAAAGGTCAAGGAATATCGGTTTGTTCTAAGAAAAATCAAAAGAAAAGTGATAGATAATCTCAAGTTCACCCTTAAATAATATAAAAATAAAAATTGGTATAATTAAAGGAGACAATTAGAGAAGAAGTAGGTGATTAGGAAGAGAAGAAAAAGTTGTTGTTGTTGATGGAGAAATAATAAGAACTGAGGTAAAAAGAGAGATTAAAGCAGAAAGAAGAAGAGGAGAAGATACTCAAATAAAATGAATAAAAAGATAAGAAAAAAGAATAGTAGAGAATAAGAGAAGAAGAACAAAGGAAGGAAAAAACAAGGATTGAGAGAGAGATTCAGAAAGAAAAAGAGAGAAAAGAGCAAGAAGAGAGATAGATCGAACTTAAATAAATGACTAAAAAGATATAAGCTCGCAGAAAGGCTCGAGAGGAGGACAAGGAAAGACGAAAAAAGAGGGAAGAAGCACTTAAAAATTTATAATTGGAGGAAAGAGGGACTGGAGGGATGGTTGCTTTAAATGACCCTTTGGCTCATATCTAGATGAGTGAAGCGATGATAGATCGACAAGTTGAGCAGTTATTAAAGATGAAATTCGGAGGATATCATAACAAGGAGGCAATAGAGAGACAAATTTAAGAGCTTTAAAGGATAAACCTGTCTTATATGATGGTAAGAGAGAATCCAGGTAATTCTTTAGCCAATGGATTGGGTAATTTTAGGATTTAGTTGTTCAATCGTGTTGGAGAAATGGTGATGTTGGGTCAGCGGGAGATGGGAGAGTCTGCTTCTGGGTTGAGAGTGTTATAGGCAGGGCATTTGAATGGAATAGAGGGAGTAGTGATAACTCGTGGGTTGGAAGGCAGAGGAAAGTAGTTGTTGAAGACATGTAGGTTGTCTGTGGATGGAGAGTGTCCAATATGTTTGAGTGGTATGATGGTTGGTGAGTAGGTGTATGTGGTGGGATGCGGCCACTAATTTCATAAGAGTTGTTTGGAGGATTGGTTGTCGACTACTGCTAACTGTCCAGCTTGTCGTTTTAATATTAAATTAAACCGTCATTGATATTTTGATATAAATTTACTAAATAAACGAAGTATAAAATGATTAGGATGGAATAGTGAAGATAGAATAATAATAAAAGTAGTAGTTGGTTAAGTTTTTTAGATCAGAGTTATATGAGATTTTTGTTTTGTTTTGATGGTTTATTAATGTTTTTATTTGTGAACTTGTTGATGAAGTAATGGATAGAATTTGTTTTTGGCTTAGATCTTGTCTATATGTGGTTTATTCCTTCCTTATTCTATCCATATTCTACTTCTACTACTTCTATTTCTTTTATCGATGATTATTCCAAAAGGCTTATAGCTTGTCTTTATTCTTTCATTTATTCAATAATAGAAATAGGTTTATCTAAAATTATATAGTCATCAATAGGTAAATACCTCTGTTCTATCATTACACCTTATCCTGCGATATCCTTTTACTCTCCACCTTATTCTATGACATCCTTTTACTCTCCACCTTATTCTATGATATCCTTTTACTCTCCACCTTATTCTATGACATCCTTTTACTGCATTTTATTCTATTTTGCTTTTATAATATTTTATTGAACTGAATGGTGGTTTTATTCTAGTTGATGATTGTTTTATATTTTAGGAGAGAAGTTGTTTAAGCTTTATTGCATTTGTAGGATCCATCCTTAGACTCCGCCACATAATTTGAGTTTACAATTTTTTTGATGATAATTTTGATAATCTTCATAGGTTCCTATATTAATACTACAATACCATTGAATGTACAAAAAGAACATTTTACTTTTAGATCTGAAATGAGATTGCTAGCCGTTAGATCTGCCTGGCTGGTTGATATCTCTTTTGAGCAGAATAAACAAAACTATTTGGATTAAATACATTTTAAACAAAAAGTGTGACCACATGGATGTAATCTAGTTGGATCTCTTAAAACTTGCTTGCAAAACCAACAAAGTAAATAACTAATAAGATAGTTATCCTAATACGTAAAGTCTTAAACCTTCATTCCTTTGCTTTATATTTTAGCTTATAGCTGAAAATAAATTTGTTTGATATTTTATCTGCTTTTATAAATAAAGATTAATTTTATTAGTTGATACTGACTCAGTTGTATAAATAAAAGAGTTTAGAGAATTCAATTATTCATAGTTTTCATAGTTAAATAGATACCCAACCCCAACCCCAACCCCAACCCCAACCCCAACCCCAACCCCAACCCCAACCCCAACCCCTTAATGTTATAGCCAAATATATAGTTAAATAGATAGTTATAAGTTAGTAGATGAAGAAAAGCAAGTTAACAGCATTCTAGGAAGATAGTTAACTCATCTTAAGAGAACTTTAACGCAACTATCTTGAGGTGCTGACCACTCTTGGCTATGGAACTTTTGGGCGAGTGAAGCTGGTCAAATTTAGAGGTCGAGACGAGGTATATGCTTTGAAGATAATGAGGAAGCAGGAGATTTTGTAGCAGAATCAGCTGATGCATTTACATTCATAGAAAGAAGTCTTACTGGATGTCCATCATCCCAACATAGTTGCACTGTATTGAATAAGCTATTCAGCAAGTCTACATTTCAAGATCCAAAACACATCTATATGATGTTTGAGTATATTCAAGGAGGGGAGCTATTTGCTCGTTTGACTCGTAACGGTCGATTCAATGATCAGACTGCTATGTTCTATGTAGCTGGCATTCTAGATGCTATCTGTCATCTGCATACCAAGGATATCGTCTTCAGAGACCTTAAACCTTAAAACATCATGGTCGATTGTGACGGATTTCCCAAATTGATAGATTTGGGATTCGCCAAAAAACTTCATCACCTCAGAACCTTCACTATCTGTGGAACTCCTTAATATTTGGCTCCAGAAATGCTTGAAAAGAGCAATAAAAGTGGCTATGGAAAAGCTGTCGATTACTGGGGTATTGGAATTTTGATATATGAATTGCTAGCTGGATATCCTCCCTTCTATGACAATGACTAGCCCAGAAATATCTACAAAAAAATACTTAAAGGAGTTATTGAGTTTCCTGATTTTTTTTCATTGAGAGCTAAGCATTTGATTTTGAGTTTATTGAATCCCAATCCACAAAGAAGACTAGGAGCTAAGAACAATGGAGAGGAAGTGAGGCAACATGCATGGTTTAGAAAATTTGACTGGAGTGATATTAGAAATGCTCGGGTACCTTGGAAGCCTACAATCAAGGATCCTCATGACGCTACTAATTTTTAGCAGGTGAGTGCTTCAAGAGGGACAACTGTCTCTATTCAAGAGCAAGATCAAAATCTTTTCTAAGGTTTTTGATACTTTGTTAATTATTTAAGAATGTATTTTAATATGAAGATAGATATTCTAATGATAAAACTAAAGTATCAATTGATTTTAATGGGTTTAAAGACATTTTGACTGGATTATTTTTCTTCTAGTTATATTAGTTATTATTTTAATTTATTTCTTATCTATTGGTCAATTCCTTAATTTTTTCTTCTGTAATAAAAGTCAGGTAATAACTTTTATCTTCCTTCTCCTTTTACTTTTTTTTTAGGTACTTTATCTTATATTTATTGGTTTTATTTTTGTTTTGTTATCTTTTTCATAAAGTTTTTGGTAATTTGTTTTACTACATCTATTCTTTGATTTTTAGTGCCTAACAATCCAGTATAATCTGACTGTTTTGGTTGAAATACTTTGATTCCTTTGTCTATGATAAGATCAAAGGCTCCAACTGTCATTTAGTTTCCTGATAAAATTCCTTAAAAGTCAAGGATAGTGAGGACATCATCAATTAATCCACATTTAAGTTTGCAATCAATCGGAGTATTGGCAGTCATTGATGGACCACCATTTACTTCTATTAGCCATGGTTTTAATTCTTCGTCAAGCATAAAATCATAGCCATAGAGCTAGAATGAGTTACGACTGGGAAGGATGGTTTTTTGAACTGCTTGAAGGGATCTAATAGCTATATTTTTTATTTAGGTGAAGCACCAATCAACTAGTGTAGAGGGATATTTGGAAAGAAGGTAGTGTTTGAAGTGATGAAGTTGCCATTTGCCTCCTCGCATCTAATCGTAGTTTTAACTGTGTTTTTGTATTTAAACGTTAGTTAGATGAGATTCTAGATTTTCAATATTGTCTGTGGAATAAGGTTAGTGGGTGAATCTAGCAAACCCACTTCTATACAGCCATGCTGTTAGTTGACTATAGTTCGTGCATAAACAATATATCCTTAAGTCGAATTTCTTTCGACCGAAAAGAAGAGGCTTGTTTATATACTGTTGAATTATGTATGATTCAGCAGTATCTCCTTGAACTTCTTCTTTTGGCTAGTCATCATCTGATTAACTGAGTTAGGGCTTTTCTTCTCCTTTCTTTATTTTGGGTGGTTTAGGTGGAACAGTAGTAGGTTGAGCTTTATGTCTGAATGGAGCTACTTGAGATAGTTTATCAACTATGAAGATGCCCTGACCTTGACAGCGAGAAGTAGGTTTCATAATCCAAAGACCTCCTTTTTTTTTGAACTCTTATGCGAACATGATATACTAACTTGGTAAAAAGAAAGTTAAAGGTAAAAAGTTCCATTCTTCTTCGACTAGAATCTTTTGTTTTTGGAGTTATCGTTTAAATTTTTTTACATTTTTCATCAACATATCTTTGCGACAGAGCTAGATGAGATAGAATTACTTGTCCCCATAGTCTGAAGTGATTACATCGTTGTTGAGGAGTTAGACCTTCTTCAAAAACATCATTAACTCTTTATTTTTAGAACCATTGCAGGTTCCATCCGATAGTTTCTATTTGTTTCCAACCTCTATTAGTAAGTGCTTTAAGGACACAATTTTGGAAGGAAGTTTTGAAGGAGAGTTGAGATCTGTAATGTTTTGATTCTTTACGTTTGATTGTTATAGTAGGAAGAAGGTACGATTCTTCTGATTTATTCCGACATTGTTTAAATGATTTAAAGCTAATATTGATAAATAACTATCGATCAGTCATTCTGTGGAATAAAATTATCATAGATGTTCTTTTGGTGAAATATTCTTTTAGATGAGATGATTTTATAAAAGAAAAGATGATTTCTAATTGAATAAAGAAGATAAATACAATTGAGAGTTTAATAAAGTTAATAATAAGAATTGAGATGTATTCATAAAAAAAAACGAATTTAAATTCATTTAAAAAAGTAGTTTGTTCGATTTAGTCGATATCAAATGAATCTCCATTTGAATAATTACTTATTGGTAGTGATTCTAAGCAGGCTACTATCATTGAATAAGAACATGAAGATCTTTTTGATTTCTACATTACTCCTTACAATAATAAATAACTTAAAAATAATCCAGATAGACTTAGCTAAAAAACTACTATTATACAAGGTAGTAAAAAGGATGAAGTTTCAACTCAACTCTATAGATAGACTGATGAAGAGCAGGATATTAATCGATTGAAAAAAATAATTTAAAAGAAAAATGTAATAATTGGAGAACTTACATAATAAATTAGGAATCTTAAAGACTAGATGTACATTACTGAAAGGAAAAAGACTAACGAAAGTAACTACAAACAAAAAGAAGAGAAGTCAAAAGAAAAATATCAAAAAAAAAGAAAGGAGAAAACAAAGGATCAAGAAATATTATTTTATCAAAAAAATAATTCAGAACTTTATGAGGAACTTATTAGATGTAGAGGTGAAAGAGATTAAAATAAAAAATAAAAATAAAAATTGAAATAGTCTATTTTACCCAAGATGGAAGATCGAGTGAATAAATATAAAAGTCAAAATTAAGAACTTAAAAAACAGAATAGATAGTTGATGAAAGAAGTGAGGTATTATATAAGAGAAAGTGATAGATAACTAGAATATTTGAGCAAGATGCATTTTATTTTAGACCAAAAGAAGCTGATTAGAAGTGCAGGTGTTTCTCCCAACAATAGAGAAACCAAATAGTTATTTAGAAAGAAAGAGAAGGAGAAATATTCTTTTAGATAAAAAAGATAGAAAGAAAAAGATCACTAGAGAAGGAAAGAAAAAGATCACTAGAGAAGGAAAGAAAAAGACCATGAAAGATATAAAGAAAAAGACGATGAAAGATATAAAGAAAAAGATCACTAGAGAAGGAAAGAAAAAGACCATGAAAGATATAAAGAAAAAGATCACTAGAGAAAGAAGTATTGTTATTTAGAAAATAATGATGTTTTAACTACTTTTCTTTAGAGAGGAGATTTAAAAAGTATAAAGAATAAATGTAAATCAACTCATGTAATAAATAAATGATTTTAAAAGAAATAACAGAATGATCATTTATCTTTTTAATTGTTGGGATAGTGTCCTGAAAGTTCAGGTTGAGAAATGCCGAACTCTTTATAGAGATGTTAGAGTTCAAGGGATGCTCTGAGCCAATAATTAAAATTAGTTGTTGCTCTTTAGATGAGTTCTTAGTTACTCATTTCATTTAGTTCGAATAAGTAAGCCGATCTTCTTTACTTTTACATGAATATTTACAAAATTTTAATATTTATTTAATAAAGTTCATTTGAATAAAAAAGAAGAATGATTTGTTTGTTTGTTATGATTTGATTGAATTGAATTGATTTTAAATGTAGTTTTAATAAAGATATAAAAGAAATGGAGCCTGAGTTGCCTTAGAAATATGCTCTTTATAGAAAGTCTTTTGAATTATTGAAGGAAACAAAGATTCTTTTAGAGATGCTTTTGGTAAAATACAAGATTTGTTTTAAGTGTATATTAAGGATATATTCTATCGAACATCCCAAGATGTACAACGACACTTAGTTTTTGATGGAAATATTGTCTATTTTATTTGAGAAGTAGTTGATGAGTAGTTATGATCCTGGTCAATGTTGCACTTCTAGTTTGTGCTGGTTGTGTGAGGGAGTTTTTCAGAAGAAATTTGGAGTTAAAATTTATCAACAAACAAACAAAATGATAAAGGAGAAAGGATTTCAGCAATACAAACAATTCAAATTGAATATCAGAATACCAAATATTATATTATTGAGAAGTATTGTTCTTTGTAGGTTTTTATTTACAATTTTATCAAAATAGGTCGAAAGCAGTGAGAAAATAAGACATTATTATAATATTCTGGTAGCACCTTATTAGTAGAACAAATGGATCGATCCTAAAACTATTCTTAAGTGGATATTAGCTCATTAATTTAACACCAACAGTCTGATGACTTCAACAGCTGAATAACACCCAGACAATTTAGTCGTTTCAATTTAGATAGAGAATGGAGATGCTAGTGGATAGTCTATTCTTGTTAAAAGGTTTGCTTATTGTTTAGGAATGTAAAAGAAAAAGGAAAAGGTAAAAGCCAGAAAGCAATGTATTGATCTCGGTAGTTGTGATCAATAGTACAAATGCAGTGGTAATAATCTTAATAAAATTACTCATCTAAAACAAAGTTAGTTTTAAAATATATTCAATAGTATAAAAAGTGATGAAGATTTTTGGATGTTTATTAGTGGCAATAGTAGTGGACATCCAGTAGAAATAAGTTCTATTACATAAAAAATAACTCTAATGACTAAAAATATTTATCTTTCTGGTCGATATATCAAATTTTCTAGGTATTTATCTCAGACTCCTTGGCTAGTAAATGGAAAAAAACTGACTGAAGGTAGTCTTCAAGAGTAAGTTGAGGATAGAATTTATCAACTTTTTTATCCAAATCAATAAAAAAAAGATGTGGAAACTCGATTTCATGCTGGAGGTAGAGAAGATATTGATGTACGTATGCTACATGGAGGACGTCCTTTTGTTTTATAATTTGTAAACCCAATTCGACCTCTTAACACCATCACTTAACAATAAGTATTCAATTTTATTGGAAATAGTAAAGAATAGATTATAAAAGAGTACAAAAAGTGGTTGGCCGATCATTAATAGATCAAGAAGGTCGATCATTAATAGATCAAGAAGGTCGATCATTAATAGATCAAGAAGGTCGATCATTAATAGATCAAGAAGGAACTGGTCGATCACTAAGAGATCAAAGAGGATGAATAAAGAGCAGTTAAGGTCGTGAAGCTACTTGAGTTAATAATAAACTATTAGAATAAGTATGTGCAAGTATAAAATTTTAAATAAACAACTGAATCTTTTATTAGTATTGAATTAAAAGCAGCTTAAATATAAAAGATAAAACACTATCTTTGTTATATATACAGCCAGGAGGAATTATAACTCAAAGATAAGTAAAAACTATAGAAATAGAAAGAAATAGTACTCCAACAATTGACTCCTTTGAGAGTATTGCATCGTCGTACTTTGATGGTGAGAGATAAAGTTATTCATGCTCAGAAGATGCATCTTGTTAGTCGACACAGTGCAGTTCTATAAGTCTGGGCAAGTGCTGGTACTTATATAAAGGAGTTCGTTCATGGAGATTTGGGAAGAACGAATCCAAGTATTGGAAGTCTCATCGGTAAACAAGTTGATATTCTTCAGTTGGATGTAGGAAATTTAAAAGAAGGATCTTGGTAGAAAGGAGATTAAAACTAAATGCACCAGATCCCCAACCCCAACCCCAACCCCAACCCCAACCCCAACCCCAACCCCAACCCCAACCCCAACCCCAACCCCTATATTAATTGGCTTAATTATATATTGATTGACTTAATAATATATTAATTGGGTTAATAATATATTAATTATAACTAGAGGAAATAAATGGCTGAGCAGTAGTGGATGAGTCGTTTTTAGCATACTCTTTTGTGGTATTTTAAAATCAGATGGATTCAGATATTAAATTTGGTGCTTTACTTTATAGTTTAGATAGTACTATTTATTTTTCTGACTGTTCTTCCCATCAAAATAACTTATAACTGGCTTTTAGTGGATATTTAAGGAGTGAATACTACAGTTTAGATCATAGTGGTAGTTATTTTTTCAATCCATCTCTACCTTTATTTAAACTATCATGTTGGTAGCTTGGTTCGTAATCCTGAAATTCAAAAAAAAATATTTCTTCAAAAGAAAGTGGTGAAAATAAAGTGGTTAAATCTCATAACTGTTGAATTAGTTTATGATTTAGTTTGTTTGGGAGTAGCAATATATTAGTTATCAAAGTCAGGTAATTCTTTATTTGATCGTTTGTTAGAAATCATATACCTGGCTAAAATCTATAAAATCAAGTTGTTTCATGATAGGTTTCAAAACTACATTATTGGGACTTCTTTTTATATTGTCTACAATGTCTTTTATGGCCTCTTCATTCTCATCATCTTAGTTAGTTATGTAGGTTGTATATTCTATCAAATAGATCTCATACTTTATCATGATAACTATGAATTCCCTAGTCTACTCTGGGTTAACTAATCCGCTTGGAATGATATCATTCACTATGATTTCGGAGTTCAATTGCTTTACGCCATCTATTGGTCTCTTGGAACAGCTTCATCTGCAGCTTATGGAGACATATCTGCTTCAGCTCCTCCAGATGTAGTTTATAATATAGTTTGTCTTTATTTCTAAGGTTTTCTTTTTGGATTCTATCTAAGTAGAATACATTCTTTGCCTGCTACTTTGGTTTAAAGAGAAAATTAACTTTTAGAATTATTTTAAAAGTTTTAAGAACATCATAATGATATCAAGTTAGAAGGATAAACTATATCAAAAGAATTATATTTTAGAGTGCTGTGTTCTTTAGAGTATCAGTATAGTAGTAAAAAATCATTAGATTAAATTTAGACTATATTACCTTAAGATTATATTGTCGAAATAAAGGAACATATCTTTAAAGATTTTATAGATAAAATAAAATAAAATATTTTTAAATATTCGATCTAGAAGACTAACAATTCATCATTAATTTAATAACCTAATTTTATAACTAAAATGTCTTTGAATATAGAAGAACATGTGATTGAATCAGGCTAGATTCTTTTTGATTATGATTAAGTCGAAAGAAGTGATCTTATATATATAAAAAAGGGTAGTCTTCATAGTTATTGCGTTATCGATCATTCTAGGAAGTTTTAATCCTTTTTTAAAGTACATATTTTAATATAAAGGATAGAGATATATTGAATATTTTTTCTTTTGTTACAAATATAAGAATACCTACCTTTTAAGTGAAAATATAGTCCTATAGTATTCTTTATGTACTAAAAAGAAATAAATTAAAAACTTTTCTTACTTAAAATATGGCTTTACACTTTAATTCACTCTTTGAGGATATGTTCTCGCTTAATCATCAACTTCTAGATCAAGAATCGATTCAAATGTACTGGAAATAAATCTCAGAAAAAGAAACAGCACCTTTAAGAGTTAATCCAGATTTTAATTGTAAATTTGTTCAAAACATACTCGACAATAAATATAAGAATAGTCATAATCGAATGAGTTTTAAAAGAGAAAGAACAAAAAAATAAAAAAAAGTTGGTTTGTATAGAAAAGGATGTGTAAATGCAGGCATTCAGTGCTAGAAGACAATGATAGAATGTCAAATAGATCGAATGAGCATTTGGAATTGATAGTCTTCCTTAATTAAAATAGTATAAACATTTTTAACACTTTAATAGAATAGATTGTTGATATATTAATTATTTGAATGAAACAATTTACGAATAAAAGAGAAGACGACTCTTCATAATTCCAAAAGACTTATGGAGGTTACAGGTTTTCTAGCAATTATTTTAAAGATCATTTTAGTAAGTTAATAGCTCCTACAAAAGATTATTTAGCTGTTGATCATCCTTACGAAGTTAAAAAGCCAGTTCTTTAATATAGTCAAAGATTGAGTCAAAATAACCGGAATAATTTAAATATTGAAAAGCAGTTAAGATATTTAAGAGGAGCTATAAAATGTTTTGATTGTGAAGAAGTGTCTAAAAAGTTATTGGAGTAATAGATTTATGAGCCATATTTAAGAATAGGTAATACTTCTTAGATTTGGGAAGGAAAAACGATGATTTGGTCTTAAGAGAGTAAGATATATAAAATTAAGATAGCTGATTTCATACAAACGAATGGATAGGATGGTATTTAGTCGATCGGAATGATAAAATAAAGATAAATATTTGATGCAAAATAAAAAATATTGGAATTAAAGTTGATTGGAAATGAATTTATAATAAGAAGTGCAAGAATAATTTGGATTTTAGTTTTCTTACCATCAAAATAACTTTTATAAATCAAGAGTAAATATATTCTACAAGAATAAATTCTACACTGTTGGATCTATAAATCATAAACATAAAATAATATCTTTATTTCCACCTTTGATGGCCTTAACCCGAAAATATAAATAATCAACAGAAACGGTTAATCTAAATCAACTATTATCAATCTAAATAATTCTTTGGTTCATTCTGGATGGGCTTTAACTAATAACTAAAGTTTTGTTTGCTAATTTAACAGTCTAGCTGTGGTTGATATTCGTCATAAAAACCAATAGTAACTATTTAAATCTAAAAATAAAATATTATCTGCAATATCCCTTTAAAAAGTTTTAAATAGAAACAATTATATGGTTTTCAGTGATAATTTTAGTTTAAAGGTATTTGATTTAAGACATATGAAGACACAGGTGATGTAGGTGAAACATTTTTCAGAATAAGCCCCACCTACTATTCTACAGGAATATGTCTATCAAACAAAAAGATAGAATAAATCACAGCTAGAGTTATAATTATAATGGTCAATCCAAGAAGATAAAGAGAATATAACTTTGCTTATTGCACATAATCCTTATTCTTTTGGATCTTTTTATATAAATTAGATAGATAAATAGGTTATTAATACAAAAAAATAAACTTTTCATTCTCATACTTCACATTATATCTCTGATATTGGAAAATTGATCCCATAAAATCGTCCTAAATCAATATCAGCAATGCAGCTTAACCAATAATTGACATTTTTTATGATTGATAGTAATAATGGAATTAGTTTTGATGTTCTTGATTCTAGTTTCTTTAAATAAAAAAATAATAAAAGAAAAGTTCTAAAATAAAATATCCTAAAATTTAATCATTTAAAATAAAATTGGTTTAACTATCATAGAATAAATAAAAACATTAAAAAATAAATAGATTCTTTGCATAAATAACTCATTGAAGAAGAATAGTAGAATTAAATAAATTAAAATGATTATTAAGAAAGTTAAATATTTGAGTAATCTTTTTTAAATAAAAAATAAAGTATTTATAACAGAAGATACTTAAGGTATGCTGATTTAAATAATTTTTATCACAATTTATAAAACTAAAAAAATATTCATAAATTTCGAATATAGAGTAAATAAAAAGAAAAAATATTGATGAATTAATTCGTGAAAAGAATAGATTAGGAAAATGATGGAAAAAATAAGAACAAATTTACTTTGACTTTTTAAGGATCTTTTGGAGGATAAGAAGAAAAATATTCTTATATTCTAAATACAGCCTTAAGTCAAGATTAATTAGATCTTTTATAATAAAATTGGGAACATGATTGAAATATTACTAATTTATTCCATATTTATGATTTAGAGTTAACATCATTTGATACAGTTTCAAGATATAATATTTCTTAATGAAATCTTCAAAGGAACCTAAAAACTATCAGTATTCTTTCTATAATTATCATGGCTAGAATAATCATTCTAGCTAACAACCAGAAAAGCCACCACAAGAGTATTAGTCTAAGAATTATGAATCTTCTTATCAACCATCTTTCAAAATATCCGAAGAATCCTTTAAATAATATTAAGGTAGTGGAATTAGAAATAAAGGACACTTTACAACCATCCATACTCCTGAATCTAGTCAACCTCAATCAGTTTATTCGTCTAATATACAACATACTCACTTCAACCCTATTTAAATAATAAACTCGGATAAACCTCATTCCAATCCATCAATGTATAAAAGTAATTTGAGTGAACACCAATATCAAAAAGCAAAACAATAACCTATAACAAAACAATAGCCTTATGATCCAAATAAAAAATAAGCTAACATTAGTTGTTCAAATGAAAAACCTTTAACTTTTCCATGTATCTTGATAAATAGATAGATAAAAATCCAAAATGTGGAATCAATATGTCAGGAAAATCTGGTTTTTAAATCAAAGGATAATTTGTGAATATTAAAGTATAAAAAGTTCTTAACTCAAGAAATGGGGGAAAGTCAGGAACTTTACAATTTCAGTTGATAAGAATGTCATATTTTTATGATGGAGGGTAAGGAATTAAACCTGAATAATACACTTCTATTGCAGAATCATAATTGGGGTAACTTGAAGGTGGTTATTCCTTTAATGATATAGTTAGAGGAGGAATAAAAAGAAAAGATCATCAATAATATCATCAGTATAGAAAATGCCATATTTTATTATTAGAAGAATATGTAAATAAAAAATTTCAAGTAGTTGATTATATGAACTTTGATTGATTATTTCAATATTTAATAAAAATAGTCATCGAATTAAATTATTAATAAGGGGTTGGGGTTGGGGTTGGGGTTGGGGTTGGGGTTGGGGTTGGGGTTGGGGTTGGGGTTGGGGTTGGGGTTGGGGTTGGGGTTGGG